>JAGKQL010000052.1:2927383-2950244 GCA_018398635.1 Cyprinodon brontotheroides
GTTGGACATTATGCAACTCCCTAAAGAAAGTATATTTAAAAAAATGATGATGATGAAAATGTTTTTTTCATTCATAAAGAGTAATAAAAACACTTGGTAAAAAAATCATAAATATTATACTATCATAATTCATGCATGAGAAAGGGTTAAGTGTAAATTGTCTTGTTCCATTGGCAAAATTTCTCCTTTACCTTCTCAATCCAAGAACAAATGCACTTATTCTAAGAAAAAATGAGTTATCTAGATTTGGATTTTTTTCCAGTGTACTATTCATTTTTAGGTATCAAGGTTCAGTATTTTTGGTTCGCTTCTAACAAGAAAATACATCATATGACTTTTATATCTTCCTTTTTAACACTCAATAATAATTTGGCGTTATCATCTTCTAAAATGTACAATATGGCAACCTAAAGAACGTAATGATTTTTGTTGAACTTTTTTCCGTGATTTAAATTATGTAACCATGCATATGTAATGCCAAAGAAATGAATTTATAGAAATTGGAAATATATATAGAATGGCATCATTTTGAAAACCTTTTTTTCTCATCAGAACACCCTGCTTATTATTTGGATGAAAACTTGTTGTTGGATTGCAGAGTCTGATGGATCAATCTCTGTTCGTGGGACAAAGAGACAAATATGGCCCAGAGACGTGCCGCTACCTACCAACACGACAAGCAAAGGGCAGATTGAATGCTTTCGATATAAAGATAATCTTTACAGGAAATGCGGATGAGCTCTAAGTAAACAGATAAGGTGGATGGATTTGTTGTGTTTGCACTAATGCCTGAGCCCGATAATCCAGCAAAATGTCCTGACTTTATTTTCTTTTCTCTTTCAAACTGTTCAGCAATCAAATGTTTATACATTTGATAGATAAAACACAAAGTTGTGCTTAAATGTCTAAGACTTTTACGTAAAAATAAATATGTTTTCAAAGATGTTTGTTGATGACACTTCAGAGGGTAATATCTCTACTAATGCTGAATATATAACCTAGTTTTTTTCTTTATAGGCTAACGCCTACAGGGCAGTCTCTAAGAAGTTACATTTTTTCTGACTTAAGTTTTCTGTGTCACAAAAGAAAATTCAGCATGGAGCTTGGATGCTGAGCAAAGGAATAGAAAGAAACAATATACCATGCAAACCTTCAAGGATGAATATCAACGTCATTTGCATATTGAAATATAATAAGTGACATTTAAGAAGACCCAAGAGGCCACTCCTATTGAGAGATGAACACATAATGATTCAAATTCTCCAAAATGCATGTTGAAAAATACTGAAAGTTTCTGGGAAAATGTTCTTATGAAACAAAACCGGAATCCGTTGCGATATATAACGGCTTGACCATTTCAGACAGAACAAAGAAGCAAAAAAACACAGCATACAGAGTGAACCTTGGAAGACGCTCTGAATAGAATTCCAGCTAATGCTGGCTTGCTGCATTTAGCATTGAGTTCCCTGAATCCATCAAGAACTCAGTGAAGTCATGCAGGAATCCTGAACTGTCTCAGAAAGCTCAGCCAAAGCTGCAGTTCATGCTCTCCAACACCAAAGTGTGCTTTGTTTATGGTTAATCATGGATGATTACTGATGATGTTATACATTTATAACTCATTTGGTGAAACTTCATAAAAATTACACTGTTATATTTTTCAATTTCCCCTTTTTTGGCTGATTAATGGAACAAAATTGTGACAAATTTGGAATCACCACATTCAAGATATGACAGTTTACAGGTTAAGAAATAAAAGCATGAGCAATATTTCCAGCTTAACGTGACAATATTTCTAAAACAATGGTTTTAGTTTTCCCCTCATTAATATAGACAACACTTTAGCTGTCCCAGCCTAAATGGAATTTAAGCACATGCAAAATATTTATAGAAAATACTCGGGACTTTAAAGGCACACTATGCAACATTTTTCAGTTAGCCAATGTAGATCCATAACGTTTTGGATACAGTTTATGGGTATTCCTGGTTGAACAAAGGTATTCTGCGGCCGCCTATGGGTGAAGATTCTGTGGGGAAATCACGCCTTTACAAGGAAACGCTTTTGCAAAACCACGCCACAGGCTCAAAGTCAATGGCGGACTTGCTTTCTGGCGAGAGCACCACTACAGGCTTCAGTGCCTGCTGCGTTATCGCTAGAACAATGGCGGTCTTTGTGCAGTAGTTATCGCCGAGGAACCAGCGTGAAAACGCATAGCCAGCCATGTAGGAACAGGCAAGAAAGAGGAAAAGGAACACCTGAGACTGTGAGGATTGGGCTACACGGCTGAACATCGGGCAAGCTTTTTCCAGAATAGCGAGAACTAAAAGAAAAAGAGGGCTGTAAGTGTGACGCGGACCTCGCGTTTCTGCTGCGATGCGATTGTAAGTAACATTGGAATAGTTTCTCTCTCTCTGTATTGCATGTTCCATACTTTCCACCTGTGTTAGTCATTGTCTGTACTGCCTTTTTTTTCGAAAACACTTTTGTATGATAAGTGAACCTGTTGCTGTGAGTAGCTAAGTAGCTAGCGGGATGTTTAGCAAGTTAAGTTAGCTTGCTGCCTAAACATTGTTGTTGTAGGTAGGTGATAACTGCATAAGCTTGCTATTTGGTAAACTTGCTTCACATGTGAAGTATCTCAAGACTGTGTATTTACTTTACTAAATTCGCCTTATTTTAGCGCTGGGAATTGGGTTTGAATGTCGGCGTTTTGCAATGAGCTGCATAAATCTGAAACCAGTACAAAATGTAGTCAGCGTTTGTTAGCCATGAAACCTCAGGGAAGGCTGGTAACGTTATATATAAACTAGCGTTTACTGACGATCCTAGAAGCGTTTTTTGTCTGACTGTGATTTTATTGTCAACCACGGAATGCGCATGGTCCCTCTTTTAAATTTTATCTAAATGAGTCCCCAACCAAAAAAGTCATCATTGTTTGTACGTGATTTTCCACGAGTAAGCTATAAAAGCGCGCCGCCTTTTTTTTTCCTCCAAATGTGCGGTGGCGCTCTTTGCGCGGTAAAGCGTTTTATGCAATGTTGTAACCGCGACTTTTGAGACCACCTCATTGAGGAGATGATGAAAGAGTGGCTCTTCTGTAAGGAGACCAGGTGCTTTTTTTCCACTCACTTACCGCCAAGGTAATAATATGCGCTTAACTCCATGCGTGCCTACCCATCACAGCTGATAGCGGAAAACATGGAGAAACAAATTAAGTGCTGTGCTTTCGCTTGGGTTCAACCCCGGCTCGCATCGATTAGTGAACGCGGGACCCAGCAGATTGCAAAGCAGAAGCAGCGAAGCTTTACATGCAAAGTCAATGGTTGACGCCATCAGTATGGGGTGCAGCAAAGGTCACTGCAGCGCTGCGTTTTGAGCTGCAGGCGCAGCACGGTTTCAGGAGCTGCTAAGTATCTGACGACCACCAACGCCAAGGCTAAGCGCTCGAGAGATGGAAAAATTGGCAGTTTTGCTGCTGGACGCCAGATCCAACCAATCAGAGAAGCTGATCTGGGAGCTGACAGCAGACAGACACCGCTCTGATGACATATGATATTAAATGAAAAAGGGCTGGATAGATGAGGAGATATATGAAAGGCAGGTGTCTTGTATGAGGGAGACCAGGTGCTTTTTCCACGCATCACCATCACTGCGTGCCCCCCATCTCACAGCGTCATGTGGAAAAAAAAAAGGTGAATCAAATGAACGCTGTGCTTCTGCGGAAAGGTACATCCCGGGGTCTGACAAAGGAACTTCCACCGCTTCAAACGACATCGGTGAAAGCGGCCGTTCAAAGTAAGGCTGCGAGCGGCGCGCGGGAGACGATGGATGACACAGACGGAGACCACAGTTTCAGGATAAGTGGAAGGCAGTGCCAGGCAAGTTCACGCCACAGTTTGCGGATGGATTGTAGATGCTGGACTAAAGTGTCTGCTGGCTCTGTTGTTCAAAGCTTTTTGCGGTAGCCGCCGCATTATTTCTGAGGAGCCGCTCTGCAACGGAAAGTGACTCTGACAGCGAAGAAGGGGAAATTGGCAGTGTCTGATTTAGCGCAGCTGTTTAATTCAGAAACAGAGGTGATGATGACTTTGATGGGTTCGATTAATACTTTGTAATAAATACTTGAATAAAAGCACAATCATACTCAGGTTTGCTCCCGCTCTATTTTTCTACCTGAAAACTTAATTCAACAGCAGCCTCTGGGCGTCTCCTCCTCTTCAGCCGTGGTGGCTGGCAGGTGTTTTTTTCATCTAAATAATCTAAATCTTGCAGCTATATTTGCTGTGATCAAAGTGGGAATAAAGTAGTTTTAATATGTTTTAAGTGAAAAGTCCACCTGAAAACTTAATAATTGCAGTCAGTTCATCCAGATTATCTATTTCTGTCGGAGGCGCTCAGACCCCACATACCAGCGGTGCACCGACAGCAGAAATCCATCAACAGCAGCCTCACCGCGGTGGCTGGCAGGTGTTTTTCATCTAAATAATTTTAAACAGCAGGCACCAGGATACCGGCAATAAAAGCGAACATATTCCGTCGACAGGTTTCCGGGATTTTAAGTTAATTTAGGAGTGACCACAGCGCTGTGTCATCTGCGATGTGTCTGTCTCTACGGCCAGCTGCCAGGTTTGATTAATACTTTGTAATAAATACATGAATAAAGCACAGTCATAGGTCAGTTTTGCCCCCGCTGTATTTTTAAATACGCAGTAGAGGTATTTAAAGGTAGTAGAGGACATGTACCTGTATATAAAAATCGCGCTATAGTCCGGTCGCCTTATGTGTGTGTTAAATACAGAAATGGGACACATAACTGAGAGTGCGTTCTGTGCAGTGCGGTGCGCCTTATGGTCGTGAAAATACGGTATTATGACTTTGTATACGTATGAACATTTCTTTCTCTTTGTTGAAGTTATAAGCGATGGCTAGTCACATACCGCAGTAGACATGGTGATTCATTGCGTTCGCTTGTCTGCTAAGCTCAAAACAACCGTGCCTGGTTTGACGGAGAAACCAGGAGAACAGCTGAGCATATTTACGACAGTGCACTTTTACTTTTAAGCCCCTTCTGGGGGGGAGCCTCGCTGGAAAATCAACACGGTTGCATAGTGTACCTTTAAAATAAATATTTTAGAGTGTAATTTGTGTTCAAGTGACAGGAAATCTCCGTAAAGGGATATAACAGTGAATTCCTATGAATGCTCCATTAGTAATGGTTCTCTTGTCTGTGGTATCCGCAAACCCGTTTGTTTAAAGTACAGTAAAGCAAGAAAATTTGTCATAGTGGAGCTTTTTTAAAATCTGATCATAGCTATTCCATAAACTCAAATTATAAAATGTTTAAAACCTTGATATCAAGAACAGTAGTGGATACTCATGATCACTTCTACGTTGTTAGCTTGGATGCTTCTGGCTTCACTATCCGTCAAATAACATTGAGGATGCTGGCTAAAGCTTCTAAGATGGTCATTATCCACACAAATGCTATTCTGACAGGATGAAGCCATAATTCAAAAAAGGAACACAACACAGTTTGCAAATGCACACAGAGACAAGAAAACTAATTTCCGGATAAATGTCCTGTGGTCTGACAAAAGTAATATTGTAATGTTTAGCCATTATGACCATGACTACATTTGAAGGAAGTAGAGGGGAGCCTAAAAGACCATCCAGGCTGTGAAATATAAAAGTGGTGGCATCATGTTGTGAGGTATTGTTGCTGCAGGAGGGACTGATGCACTTCATAAAACAAATGGTATTAGGAAAATTGAACATTATGAGGAAATAATAACACAACATCTCAAAATGTGTTGGTCTCCCAAAAGTACAATGACCCAAAGCATACAGCCAAACTGTTTTTTGACAGGTTTTTCACAAAACTTGATTTTGGTTAGAGAATATTGATTTGTGATAACAGCCACTTAGCATTTACTGTGTAATGAAAGAGAAATTAAATGAGGAGGAAACCCATGAGCTGATGCACAGGTCCTACCTGTTGGAACAACATTTTTATTCTTCATCTTCACCTGCTGAAAGGTGATTTCACCTAAACAGATGCATTGATCTACTGCCATTTAAGTAATAAACTTTTCTCGTAAAGTTAACATTGTTACAACTTCCTATGTCAGGCTGTTTTGATATTTATTAGCTTGACTGAGTATGTATTTCTGATATCTGAAAATATTTTTTTCCTTTTCAAAATGACCATTTCATACAAAATGACCTTCATATCTAAAATAAATATTCTGTATGTCTAAATATTTATTTCAGGTCCCCATATTCCTAATTCTACTTGTCAGCATTTGTATTTTTTTAACTATAAAGAAATGTATTTCAGATATCATCCATTTTTAATATTCAGTCAAGCAGATGAATTTCAAAACGACCACTAAAAAAGTTAAATTCTTGGTAGTACCATATGATTTTATCTAGTTTCTGAAATTAATTTTCTGCTGCCGAAATGTAATTCAGAAAATCTGTTTTTACATTTCCAACTAGGAATATAATTTTGACCATGAAGTATCCTATTAAAGTGATCTAAAAATGCAACAACAGACAGGAGAGGACTTTTACTAAATGCCATGATGGCCTGCCATAAAACACTACAAGCTTTTGCATTAACACGATGTTAGAATAATTGTATCTGTGTATTGTCATCATGCATAAAGCTGTGTGCTATGTGCATGTGTTTATTTCCATCTTTTCTGAAGTATACTGTGATTTGTAAGATTTGCTTTTTGGGGAGGTTGTGGTTGATCTCGGGCAGCACTCAACCTGCTGAACTTTAGTGAACAGCTTCACAGCAGCTTAAACTTTGACTGAACCCTGAAATTTATAGGATGTTTACTGAGACTGCAATGTTGTTTCTGATCTCTAGAGCAGTCTCAGCTGTTGTAACAAGGGACCCCTGATTTCTAATAAATAGCGAGCAGAACACTGGGACTGCAGAGTGAGGTGGAGATTGTAAACTCTGCAGTCTCTTCCTAAGTAAAAGTAAAACTATATTAATTGCATCTGTGCCTTCTTTCTTTTCCTGCATGTATGTATGATATTTTAGGTGCTTAGACCTGACACACGAGCAGAAATCTTCTTCTCTATTGTAACAGCAGGTGCTGTTTCTGTCTTTAAACATCTTCAACTTTACTTTGATTTCAGCTTCAAAATCTCTTGTTCCAGCGTGGAAAAGTGGTTACTTCCTGTTGCCTGTCGTCATGGTGACTCATTCGAATCGGGGCTCCACTGATAATGGCTTTTGTGTTACAAACTTGTTCAACTCTCAGTTGACCTACGCACCAAGTTGATTAAACCAACTCACAGCAGCTGCTGTGGTTCAAAATCGTAGAGTTTCCAACCGTAGGCTAGATTAATTCAGAGTTAAAAAGCGAGCTCAGGATTTTACCACCGGTCGATCTACGTTCTACCACTCATCTATGTCATGAACTCTGGGTCATGATCGAAAGAATAAGATCCCGGATACAAGCGGCCCAAAAATGGGTTTCCTCCGTGGGGTGGCTGGGCTCTCCCTTGGGGATAGGGTGAAGGCTGGGTCATCGAGGGAGGGACTCGAAATAGAGCGCTGCTACTCCACGTCGAGAAGAGCCAGTTGAGGTGGCTCGGGCATCTGGTTAGGATGCCTCCTGTACGGCCTCCCTGGTGAGGTGTTCAGACCGGTCCCCGATCCACGAGGCCCAGGGGAAGACCCAGGACCGCGCTGGAGAGACTATGTTTCTCAGATGGCCTGGGAGGCGCCTTGGGAGTTCCTCCTGAGGGGCTAGAAAAAGAAGTGGCTGGGTTTTTCAGTTCAATATGCTTCTCCACTGTCGCTACAAGTATGCTTAGTGTGAGAGATTGCATTTGAGTCAATGAGTCGATGCAATCCAACTGGTTTTCCTTAGATAGAAAACTTTGAATCAATTTGACTGTATGATCTGGTTGAACTGTTAAGTGCCTTGAAATGACGTGTGTTGGGAATTAGCGCTATATATAAATAAACTTAATTGAATTGAATTGAATTGAAAACATTAAACAATGGCTCAATATATTTAAAAGATACTGAAAGATAAACAGGAAAATAAATGAAATTGTAACCTCTGGCTCACCTTGGGTCCAAGAAGAGAAAAAAAAAAAAACAAGAAACAAAAGTGAACTAAGAATGAGTCAGAAATAAGGCTTAGTTACAGGAATAAACCACCCAACATCTAACGCCAACTAGCCCTAAATTAATAGTAAACAGCATTCAATTTTAAGACAGGACATTCTCCTCCATCACTTCTCTCATATCAATACCATAACAGACACTTAGACAAGCTGCTTAACAGGAATAAACTATTTAATTTGTTCTAAAAATGATCCAGATTCTAGAATTTAACGCTGCACACCAGAGTAAGCTGCTTAACTACAACTCTTCCTAATTCTAAGCATCAAACATCATAATTATCATCTGGGGACTGGATTACTGACCCTGATGTGACTCTCAACATTTTCCTAATTAGAAATAAGATTTTGGGTTTGGGCCAATACACTTTGCTGGGTGTCCTTGTCAGAAATCCAACCATTTCTACACTGATTTAAAACAAAGCTATTAGCAAGGAAAAATTGAGTCACTTGACTTATGGTAACACAGACAGATCCATAATAAGAAATGAACACAATAAAATATGAAAGGAAAATATGATCGTTTCTAAACTGAAAGCCCTTCTTGTAACTCCTCAAAACACCAAGGCTGATCCAAAATGTGATCAATGAATAACTTTCTCATTTGTTGCTAAGCAGTACTACGCTTGACAACTTCCAGCAGAAGGTCACCAGGGACACTTTTCTATCCTCCAAAAGTCTTGTTATAGCCTTAAAGGAATAGTACACCCAAAACATGATTAGCCTTCATTTTTCTACTCACCCCATGCTGAACAACACTCTGGGTACTTTTTGATATCTCAAAGGCATCTGGAGATCTGGGAGGCTTCTTGCTGTCTGCTGACATTCAAAATAATGGAAGGAGTCTATGCAAGCCCACGAGGCAGGAAAAGGTCCATAAAGTCCACAAAACAGCCAGTGTCAATATTCACTCCACCACTGCTTTCGTCCAAATGTATTCCAAATTGTCCTGGTGAATTTGGCATCCAGAATTACTGCGCCTATGAGGGTCATTTAGAATGTTTTTAGAGCATAAACAGCAGTGTATATGGATTTCCTGGCTTGGCGCACATGTGATCACACGACACTGAGCCGACGGCAGACCAAAACCAGATGAAAGTCAGCATTCGGCGTCTGCTCTGCCCGTGTCTGCAAAGTTAGAAGAAGAAATGTGCTGTTTACCTGTGCGAAAGAACACAACGAAGAAAAATGTCTGAGGACTTCGAGTGTTGAGAGAAGAACGCATGAGTTCTTTACCCGAGCTGAATCGCGGTTTGGTCTGCGAAACTTCCGCGTACGCCGATGACAGCGCGCGTCTTGGCTATCCAGGAAATCCTATACACTACTGTTTATAGCGCCACAAAACATTCCTAAATGACTTCGTTTCGGTAAATTCTGGACCTTTACCCACTCAGGACACTTGGAATACATTGGGCAGCAGTGAGCGGTATGGCGGACATGGACCCGCTGCGTTTCCGGTGCCAATACATCGCGTATTGATACCGGAGCGGCATCTACCAGATGCGAGCACGAGATCAGTACTCGAAGATATTGTTCGAAAGCATGGCAAATTTTGACGAATGGCTATTTTGTACTAGTATTACTGTAAGCTGCGGAAAAAATGATCTGTCTGCAGCATAGTTGGCTTAGAAAAATGCATCATATATCTATGCTAACTGCATATGAACACAGCTCTGCCCCACTGAGCAACAGAATAACCAGAAAGGCATCTGCCTGCTACTGTATCTTGTGCTTCACATTCTTTTTTTAAATGTATTTCTCTCAGGTCCTAAAGACCTTCCACAACAGAGTCATAGAAAGTCTTTAGTAGGGCCCCCTGCATCTTTTGCAGGGGGTGCTACTAAAGACCTTCTATGACTCTGTTGTGGCATCAGCCATCTTCTACACTGCAAAAAAATCTAAATCTAGATACCGTAAGTTCATTTTTCTTAAAATAAGTGCATTTGTTCTTGAATTAAGGAGGTAAAAGAGACATTCTGCCAATGGAACAAGACAATTTACACTTAAAATAAGAAAACACTATTGCAATGTCTTATTTCAAGTGCATATTATCTAATTATCTTATTTTTAAAAGTAAAAATTACTCATTCCATTGGCAAACTTTCTCATTTACCTACTCAAATTAAGGGTGAAAACTTAGCAATTAAGGAAATTTTACTTATTTTCTAGATCGTTTTTGCAGTGTATGGAGCAGCACTGCAAAAAAAAATGGAAATCTAAATAAGTTATTTTTGCTCAAATTAAGTGCATCTTTTTCTTGAATTGAGGAGGTAGAGGTGAGACACTTTTGCCAATGGAACAAAAGACAATTTACATTTAAAATAAGAAAAAAAAACAACTGCTTTGTCTTATATTTCAAGTGTATATTATCTAATTATCTTATTATTTTAGGAGTAAAAATACTCATTCCATTGGCGAGATCATCTTATTTACCTGCTCAAATTAAGGGTAAATACACTTAATTTAAGACATTTTTACTTATTTCTAGCCGTTTTTTTTTTTCAGTGAGTGGCTTATCTGTAGCCGAGAGAAAGAGGCTGGATAAGCTGACCAGGAAGGCCAGTTCTGTGATTATGGTCAGTGAAGGAGGTGGGAAACAAAAGGATCCTAACTAAAATGAACATCTCTTTCTTTTGGATAATGTCTCCACCCCATGCATGTGAAGCTGTTGTAGAACTGGAGAGCTCCTTTGGTGACAAACTGCTGCACCCTAAATGCACCAGGAGGCGTTATCACAGATCTTTCACTCCCAGCAGCTAGTTAGGGCCCGTCCACCCGCAGTCAAAGCGAACACGAAACGCTAATATTTTTCCAGAAAGTTTGTAAAGTAAACACAGAGGCGTAAAATAAATGTGTGATCGATCCACCGCGAATGCATGAAAATGCTGCAAAATGTATGCCAGGCCTGTAAGTGGCGCTGTGGTGCCAAAGCAAAAATAAGCAAAACGAAATGTTGGGCATGCACACTAATATTTATACATATGGTTGCCCTGCGGGTCCATTTTCGTGGTTCAGTCAAATTCAGGTGCTGAACTATGTTTGTCGATATTCTCTGTTCTTCCTGGAGATATTCCAGAAGAAGAAGATTCTGTTGTAAGCCGGACAGCAGGGGTGAGTAGCATGAGCAGCAACCATTCAACACAGTACGGGCAGCCATTATTGGTTGTTGTGCGATACTGTGTGCCGCATGCGTGTTTGAGCGGCGACGCTATGACGCATCGCGTGTAAGAAAAAATGCGGTTAGAGCTTAGAAGATGGAAAACGCGAAAACGCCTTTTCAAAATCTTCCCACTCTGAAGGCTGAATAAAAAAAGATGCGTTTACAGACCCCGAAGCGCCCGGCTTTATATGGATGAGAGGCTGGTTTGGTGAAAAATGTGTCGCGTTTAGGCCAGGGTTTGACTTCAGGTGGACGGGGCCTTAGTGACAAACTGCTGCACCTAAATGCACCGAGGGAGCGCTTACCACAGATCCTTCCTCCCAGCAGCTATAAGACTCTATAACAATCACTGGTCCCAACAACCTCAATAAGTTGTTGCATTCATGCTGATTTTGCACAGTTTCTACCTTTGTCAATATCCATTACTGTAAAAATGTCCATAGTTGCATATTGGGTATTGTTTTCCAGGTTCACAGTATTGATATTGTTAAAACACTTTACGGTACAGTATTTTATTGTTTATCTTTTACACTCTTCTCTGTTATGCTACTATATTCTATTACACAAGGGTTAAGACTCTGTTATAACCTTATTAAGATGATGATCATATGCACATATCTATACAGACATGTTGGATGCAACAAAAGAAAAAAATAAAATCGCACCACTGGTTAAATTCAAGTTACATAACTGTACTTCTGATCTTACTCCCTGATGATGGTAAAACTCTATTAAGAGTGGGAGGCTCTGGGATGTGTAATTAAGTAGAAGAAAAAGAGAATGGGATGAATATCAAAGCCAGACTGCTATTATCTTTGTGAGACGTTCCTTATTATACTCTCTGATCATTCCATGCCTCTCTCTCTAATTCCATTTTAACAAGATTCTACGAAACAAGCAAGTGTGTACAACCTTCCTTGTAATTCTCCCCATTTGTTTTTGCCAGTTTTACCACAAGATATGAAGAAAATCTCTCTGCTGCATAGTTTATAACTTTTACAGCCTTCCTTGTTTAATGCTTTGTGATCATGCCACGCTTTTCTCTCTAATTTCATTTTCATAAGAGTGTGAGCAACAATTCTTGCTGATCACCCCATTTGTTATTGCTGCTTTAAGACAGCCAAGATATTTTGTTGGCTGCTTAGTTCTAAGCATGACTGGATCTTTACAAGACGACCATATATGGAAAAACAGGAAGAACTTGGAAACCCTCTTCTGTCCCACAGCTTCTAGTTTTAAGACCCGCCATTGTTTTTTTTATTCTCTAAATGGTAGTTCGCACAATATTCCAATAAAAATTCTTACTTTATATGGTATTAGCCATTTGGATAAGAAATGTTGGACGAACAACCTCACTGACTCATGCTACCACCACCATGCCTGAAAGTCACCATGCCCTCTATACTTCTCCTAATTGTGGCCAAACAATCTGATGAAACCTTGACATAAACGGAATTTGGCTTGTCCATGTAGAGATGAGCAAATTTGAAAAAAGCTTCAAGATGTTGTTTTTAGAACTTCACACTTTCTATGTCAACAGTAAAGTCTCTTTACAGTGGACAGTGACCCTTTTTTCCCAGTTCGTTTTGTCTTGTCTCTCCACTGCATACTTTCTGTTGGGATCTGGAGGTCTGTCCACCTTTCTCCAGCAGAGGGCGCCCTAGGTCTCCTGGAACTGAGCTGACGACCACACCTGCGGCTCATTGGTTCATCAGGAGACCAGCATTTACGCAGCGGCAGAGCTACACTCCAGCGCCAGAGTGTTAAGCCAGTTATGGTTAGCAAGCCTGAGCCAACCAGCCTGTCTGATTCTCTGACTCCCCTGAAAACCAGAACTTAAATCTAACCAGTTTTTGTCCTCTCTGCTTCTTAGGAAGAAACCTGACTGAACCCTGGAACTCTGGAAGAGTTTCTCAGCTGAAACCTGCCTGCCTGCTCTCAGAAGGTCTGCTGAACTTAAACTATCAGAACCTGCCTGTCCGCTCTCAAGAAGAGAACTGGAGGAAACTCTGAACCTATACACTGACAAGTCTGAAGTCGAGCCCTGCCGTTGCCTAGCCCTCTGCCGACCATCTGCCTCTGGACCCTCCTGGTTCCCTCCCTCAGCTGCTTAGCCTGAACCACATCACAGGTACAGACCTGCCCAACTCCTCTGATAAGATCATCAGCATCCTGGCTAACCAAACTATCCCTCTCTGCAGACAACCTTGTGTGACCAGTCCCGGATCTGTTTCCCAGCTTCAAGTTTATTAACTTTGTTTTTTCAATAAACAGTCAAACTTTTCATCTGACTCCGTTTGTGTTCTGCATGTGGGTTAGGAACCTTAATCCCATCATGACACTTTCAGCAAAATGTTCGAGGTTTCAGGGGAGATTTAAGTTGGGTTGTTGAGTTTTATTTTTCGTCAGTTGTGGTTTTCATTATTGACATTTCCCATGGATGCTTTTTGACCATTCGCAATAGTGTTGAATCTTGAACTTTGACCTTTACTGGCTCTGCAGTGCTTTGTTGTCCCGGGTTCATTTATAACCTCTCAGATGACTTGTTGATGAAATAATGGAGTACTTTAGTAGACCAGCTACTTCAGTTCAGTTTATTTCTGTAGCACCAATTCACAACACGTCATCTCAAGGCACTTTACAGTTCACGAGATCCATTTTCTGGCCCTCTTAATCCCAAGTGGGGTCACAAGGGGTGCTGGGCGAGAGGCAGGGTACACCCAGACAGGTCACCAGTCAAGCACAGGGCAACAGAGAGACAAACAGTACAAACAACCATTCACACACACACACACACACACACCTAAGAAGAATTTAGAAAAGCTATGGGAGGAAGCCGGAGTACCCACGCATGCTCAGGGAGAACATGCAAACTCCATGCAGAAAGACCCCGGGCCGAGTATCGTGAACCTTCTTGCTGCAAGGCAGCAGTGCCACCCACTGGCCACTGAGCAGCCTTAGTTCATGAATCATACAGTCAAATTGATACAAAGTTTTTTTTATCTAAGGAAAACCACTTTGTCATTGACTCATTGATTGACTTCGAAGGCAATCCCTCACACTAAGCATGCTTGTAGCAACAGTGGAGAGAAAAAAAGGCGCAAGGCTCACGGTGAGCAGCCATCTATCAAGGCTGCTTCAAGAAGACAGCAGCAGAGATACATCAGACAACTGTGGAGTTGGTTTACAGTCGCACATCCAACCAATAACAGTCAAAGAAATATTACTGCACTGAAAAACAGGTTGATCTCCTACATCTCATTTGATATGTAAAAAAACTGTGAATCAAAATAATTCAGTAATACCGTATCCTGCACGAAGCCAACCACAGCTTTCGCCGCTTTCGTAATTTGGCACCAAACCAGCTTACCTCTCATCCGCTGCCGAGCGCGGCGTTTGAGGCGTTGAGGATTTTGAAAGCGCCGTTCAGCGTTTATTTCATCTTTAGCTCTAACCGCATTTTTCTTTTACGCGTAGATCATAGCGTCGCCTCTAAACGCATCGCGACACAGTATCACAACAACAATGGTGCCGTACTGTGTGTTGAATGTTTGCTGCTCATGCTACTCACCCTGCTGTCGGGCTTACAGCAGAATGTTCTTCTTCTTCTGGAATATCTCCAGGAAGAACAGAGTAATATCGACAACATGGTTCAGCACCTGAATTTGAACGAAAATGGACCCGCAGGGCCATTTTCCGGTTTTCCAGTTTGGTTGTTGTATAAATATTACTGCGCATGCCCAACATTTCGTTGCCTGTTTTCGCCTATTTTGCTTTGGCACCACAGCGCCACTTACAGGCCTGGCATACATTTTGCAGCGTTTCATGCATTCGTGTGGACGATCACATTTATTTTACGTCTCCGTCTTTACGACAAACGTTCTGGAAAATATTAGCGTTTCGTGTTCGTTTTGACTTCGTGTGGATGGGGCCTAAGATAGCAGATGATGCTAAATTCCTCATTCGGTCACGCGGACCCATTAAGATGCGATGATGGTCAGTTTAGTCATCAGGAAGTAGTCATTTTACATAGCATATGTACAGTCAATATTTTATCCACATTTTGTGAAGGAGAAACAGGACTACACTCGAAAAAACAACAGGCCAATCTCCAAGATCTATAATTAAAGGTGGTGTTGATGGCAGCAGCATGGCTGATATATTTCTCTCCAGGATGGAGTCACAGCCAAACAGGAACAGACCAGATGAAGCTACTATGAGGAAAGCAGAGAGAGCAGAATGGTTAGAGATTGAACTAACAGATTCTGCAGAGTGGGAGAATAGAGAGAGAAAGAGACTAAAGGCTGTCACTTTGGTCCACTAGATGGCTGGAAATAAACATGTCTGTATGGCCAGTGAGAGTAAACCTAACACTCTATTATACCAGATAAGCTCTAAGATGTCTAAGTGCTTTTTTTTTTCCCCAGCACTGTAAAATCCAGAGGTTTCATTGTGATTTCGTCAAGCTTAAGATAAATGTCACATGCTGGTTTCATCTGGGAATTATATTGTAATTCAGTTGCACTGTCACTCATGACAGGATTGTATTTTTCCCTCTAAGACAATTACAGTCCCGTTTCATCCTGAGCAGATTTTACATGTTTGTCACCTGAGCCACAGCGGTGCTGTATGGCACACTGTCATCGTGTGCTGCCGCAGCTTACAAAGGTACTTGTCAAGGTTCATCTGTGAATCTGTCAATGGAACAAGCTTTTTCACTTCCTTCCAACTGTACCACACAGCTGAGCTTACCTCACTCTAAATGCACACGTTTTTACAATATAGTGTCTTTTCTGTAGTGACGGCAGTATGCGCCTGATTTGTAAAACCCCCTGAACACAGAGAGTGAAAAAAGTATGTGAGCAGTACTGCAGTCCTTAAGCTGCTTGGCATGGTTTTGTGATGGGTTTGGAAACCACCAGTAAACAGTATGCATATTAACCATGACCAGCAATTATATATGCAGGGTAAGTAGCAGTGTATCAGTCTGGGACCTCTTCATAGTCTGCCCCTTTTGGCATTAACTTCTTCCAAAAGGGCAGCTGGGTAGCCATTAGCAAACAAAGACTATCCTTAAAACACAGAAGGACCTTTCTAACTCAGAGTGTGAGAAGATGCAACAGCTCCAAGTCCCAAGGAAGTTCAAGGGATAACTTTAAATAAGCCACTGATCAGCAGGTCCTGTATTCAATAGGGTGGTACGTCAATGTTGAAGATGGAATTCATTCATTGAAAACTGTTGAATATTTGCTTTTTAATCCCTCTAATTGTTAGATAAATTCTTCTGATAGTTCTTAATGAAAATTAAATTCTTCAAGATATGTTACAGGACACTCTAACAGCGACCAGACACGGCCTTCAATTTCATCAAATATGACCAAAACGAATACTACAAGTTTTAAAGAAATCAAATTACGAAAACATGAAAGAGGAAAAATACACAAAAAATATTTAGATACTAGTAATTTATTACATTACCTGATGATGATGATGATGATCAGCCCGACATCTGTGATTGTTACTTAATTATATCACTTGAAGGTATAGTGGAGGATTTTTACAAAGAGAAAAAATGCACATGCACAACCCTGTACCCGTTCTGAGAGGGAACGCCTATTAAACACGTTAGAGCAAACACAAGCCCATTTCTCCTCGTGACGCAGAAGATTTGCAATTTTTCCACTCTGTCAGACTCACCACCTGTCATGATCCTGGTGCCGGTGGCTGGCTTTATTGCTCATTTCATTCACCTGTTTAACTCTGCCCAGATTTCTCATTACTGCTTATCTGATCCACCTGTTTCCAGCTCCTATTTATGCTGCTTGTTTTCTAGCCACCAGTGCCAGATTATTCTAGCTGTTTGGGTGGGAATTGCTCTAGTGATCAATTAAGTGTTTTAACTTTTTGGATTTTTTGTTTTAATGTTTTTGCCTTTTCCCTGTCTGCTCTGTTCAGTTTGGTTTTTGGACAGACTTCTTATTCTGCTGTTTATCGGACTTGGACTATACTAATGACCTCGGCTTTGATTCTCCTTGGATACCTTTTGGCTCTCCGATCTCCTGGTCTGTAAATCTGGTTTGGACTGTACTCAGGCTTTGGATTATCCCTCAAAGACAGCGTCGGCTGGTGTCAGCTCCCCTGCATCCTGCGCTCAGAAGGGTAATGACCGCAAGCAACGAACAATCTCCCCCTGGGGTTCCTCCTTGCTCTCTGTTTGCTTAAAATGAAAAAAAACTTGTTTCAAACCATCGTGTATGTCTGCTGAATATTGGGTCCAAGATTCTATGGTCATTACACCACCACTAGGTGAAAATGGGGGCCAGCACGTAGGATGTCTTTACATAAACATATCACCAGAATGATTGACAATTATGAGGACCACTTATTTAGATGATCCACCCAAAAAAAGAACACCCTCCACTATCACTATACCTTTAACTGTATCTTGCAATGACCTTTGATCTAAAAAGGACAGCATGCAGGTTTGCAGGGGCCTATTTTGCTATAAGAATGCTACATTTCTACTATTGTCACACTCTTGCAAATCTCTATATTTTGCACAATGTCATAAAGAGAGGGAAATTTAACTAAATAAAAAAATAAAAATTGATGATTTATACAAATATGGATATGTGTGTGTGTGTGCTATATATCAAACAGATTTCTAAATCAAGCTATCCTAAATGTTGAAGCAATAAAAAAAAAACTTGGTATTATGCTCAACATACAGTATACTGACAAATATTTAGTGAACTTTCAATGTATTTCAGGCGACAATATGATTAGATAATTAAAACAAGCATAAAAAACAGTCTTGTGTTTGAACCATCTACTGTAAGACTTGTTGAATTTAGCTCAGTGTTCTATGAAAATATTTTTATATATATTTTAAGGGAGGGTGAGATCATACGGAGCCCCTCTGATGACATGGTCAAAATAATGTTTTAATTGCTAATAAATATAACGGCGCATCTAAATACCATTGCGGCCAATGCAATAAGTAGTAATGTGCGCGACGAAATACTATTTCGCGGCCAATGCTATTAAATATAACGGCGACGCAAATACTACTGCGGCCAATGCTATAAATATAACGGCGCATCTAAATACTATTTCGCACACGCTAATAAATATAACGGCGCCATTTAAGGTTACTGCGGCCAATGCTAATAAATAGCAACGCAGCATCGGGGCCAATAATACTGCGGGCCACGCAATAAGTATAACGCGCGCACGGTAAATACTGCTTCGGCCACGAATAAAATATGTAACGCGGCGCCATCTAAATAATACTGCGGCCACGCTAATAAATATAACGCAAGCGCTATCTAAACATATTTCGCGGCCACGCATAAGTATAATTTCGCGTCACCAATAAGTTTATCGTACATCTAAATACTATTTCTCGCGGCCAATGCTAGTCGTTTAACGTAAGCACGCAAATACTACTTCGCGGCCATGCACAAGTATAACGCGTACATTTAAATACTACTTCTCGCGGGCCACGCTAATAAATATAACGCGGCGCCATCGCAAATACTATTTCGCGGGCCAATGCGAATAACAGGACGCGGCGCGCATTTCAATTATTGCCAGGGTTATGGTTGTTGCTTAACGAAGCATCTAAATACTTATTAATAATATTAATATCATTCTTGATTGTTGTAAGCAATCGGTGCCGCCTTCTAAGGTCTAAGGCGTACTGATTTGCTGCTAAGTACTCCAGTCGGGTCCTCCGCCAGTCACGCGGACATTTGTTGCTAGGCGACAACTATTTTAGGTGGAAAAGGCATAGTGTAAACAAAAGCAGCATAGCTAAACGAAGGACTAAAGGCTCGCTTTACATAGCAGCCTCGTCCAAGATAAGTCATTACAGTTAACATAAGCCTGAAAAACAGGGCGATTTATTGATATTACACAAGTATTTCGTGCACACGCAATAGCCATGCGGCTACCTAAATACTGTACACAATTAAACATTTTTTTGTCCATGTCCTCAGAGGGGCTCCGTAAGATCATAACTGATAATATGTTGAAAGTTTTCGCTACACAAACAGCTTTTTCATCTACTACAAGCAAGGCTGTGTTTGTATCTGTCTTAATGGGCCTCTGAACCCGGCCCTATGTTCTAGTTGGGCTAAAAGTCAATATCCTGTCATGTAGGAGATAAAACTATAGTCGGTGCATCTTGATTTGGTCAATTTTGTCCACTCTATGCCGGAAAAGCTCCCTAAATCTCTCCAAATACCTGATTGAATCCCTTTATTTTGAAATTGCATTTGTTGAGCCTTATTTCAACAGGACAGAGCCGATCAAGGACTCTTTTTTTTTCAGCTGTGACCTGGCAAAAACCCAAGAGCTTTGAGGGCAAGAGAAATAAGGGGCTGTAAAACGAGGGGAAAAATTGTCCAAACACTAGAGTCATAAAGGTTTTACCAAGGACGTCTAGACAGACATGGATAAATGGGCTTTGAAAACAGCAGCAATTTAGGATAAAAGTGTTTTGTTTTTTTTCTATTGTCTTCACTCCTCTCTGACTATTTAAGACAAAAAAAACTCCTATTGCATTCATGTTTAAGATCATCAACAGCATGAGGTTTGTAGAAGGAGTGCAGAACCTATCGTCTGGTTCAACTTGCATGTTTTCTAAGCCAAAACAAGGCTTTGTTTTTGATCCGCTATAAAGCCTCAAACTCAATGCTATTTCTGACATTTTGAATTGAAAAAGCTTCCTGGATGGAAAGTGAAACGTCTTCATACTTGGAAACTCCAGTGGATTGTTTTTTAACTTTTTTGGAACGGCTATGACCTGGATGACTTAGAATCTTCCCCAGTATAAGCTCCACCTATAGAAACAGCACATTATTGCCACCATGACCAAATGATTGCAGTCAAGCTGTACTGTTTACCGGTTGTCATGTCACCAAAGTTTGGTTTCATTTGATTACCATATACTCTGTTGTAAAGAGGGCCACATAACTTTTCCCTTCTCTGATGGGGGGCCGGGGTCAGTTTGTAACAGAAAAATGGTGACGATTGCAAGAGTGCCTAAATTTATGACGGGATTTATGTCTTTATGACGGGAGTCATAGTGTCTCCACAGGTTATATTCTTTGAATACCGCCACCGCCTCTTGACAGATGAGACAGACAGCCTTTTCTTTACATTGAACAAAAAATAAATAAATAAATAAATTTTTGTCTTACCTTTTCTTTTCGCCATTATTCCGTTCTCTCTTTACGGAAGAGGATTAGAGCCAAAAAAAGACTATTCAATTCTGACTTTTTTTTCTTAATTAAAGTCAGAATTCGGAGAATAAAGTCAGAATTGGGAGAAAAAAGTCAGAATTGAATAGACTATTATTTTAATTTTTTTGAATGGCCCTTATCCTCTTCCGTATCTCTTTGAGAGGGGCGGGTTTAAGATTTTATGCTGGGGTTGCCAGATAGGGGCACAGACCCCAAATGTGTGGAACATTGTCGCGTTATGTGTATGAAATAGTTACTAATAGTTAATAATGAAAAAACTTCATAATTAAGGAACATTTTTATTGCAAATGTCCAACTTTATTATCAAATACAAAAAAAAAACACTTATAAGAAAATACTCTCTGGTATTGTTCAGGGGGCCGGACCAAGTGTGGAGGCGGGCCGGATCCGGCTCACGGGCCGTAGTTTGGGGACCACTGCTTTAGTCAGTTCGGTTCGTTTTTTTTTTTCTTTGGAGGAACGGGCTTCTATCTTGCAATGCTACTTCTTAGCTGAGCACATGGTTAATGCAGTAGACTATTGCTGTATGTTGATAACAAGCAGAAAGACCAGAAATTCCTGCAGCTCTTTTAATATTATAACAATGATTTTGCAGTTTTACTGACCAATTTTCCGCTTCTCAATTTATTCAGTTCAGTTTTAGACATTACACTGGTCTTTATCTCCTTCCATTTTCAAAGTGTTGTGGTTTATAGATCATTTCATTTGGGAATTATTTTGTATTCCTTATACCTTTACATTGGGAGATCATTTCCAGCCTTCGTAACCTCTGTTGACACTGAAGCTTTATTGGAAAGATATAAAGAAGCAAATACCCAAAAAAAATCCTTTCAGGTTGTTAAGCTCTCAAGATTCACAGTAAGTGATGATGGGTGTTTCCCAGTTAAAAATGGAAACTGCTATTTGATCAGAACAACCTTCACACCCTTCACAAACTATTAGATAAACAGTCAAAACATGCAACGATGTCTAGGATTTGTATTTCCTTCATATCACTCCCTAACAGTGCTAATTTAGAAGAAGCTGTTTATGTCATCAACCGGACAGATGGAACAAGTATTCAAGGCGAGTCAGACAATGGAAAGTTCAAAACGTTTAACAGAAACACGGGCTGCTGAGGATAATCGGACCACAGCGGCTGCAGGAGGGAGGCAGGGTAGCCCCCAATCACTGACACTCCGGAGGGAGAAACACAGGTAAGTGAACACAATCATCTGACAGGGGATGATTATCCGAGTGAGTCCGTTACCTGGTTTTATTAGTACAGTCCATCCTTTCAGAGGAAGGCAAGATCCAGCTGATGGACTGCCACACGAGATGCAGGTTAGAGCCGTCCAAAGTGACCTGATGTAGCAACCTCAGTGAGCAGGCAGGAGACCTATTCAGGTCAGTGAAACCGTTCAGGACCGGACAGTTCTGAGATCCAGGAGGCTGTAGCCCGACAAGGCGTTCCAATCCGAACAGGAACAGATAGATCCAAGGTTCCAGGAATCCTCAGAGCTTTCAGGTAGGTTTAGAGTTCTATGAGTCCAAGCTCAGACAGACACACTCAGATGGAGACAGGCAGGCTCAGTGGTTGAGGGACAGAGACAAGACAATGTATCGGAATCACTGCAGAACTTTAAACTGGTCTCCACCTTGGAGCCAGGCTTACCGGAATTAGAATGGACCTCCCAACGTTTCGAGCCAAAACCCTGAGGACTCCACGGAGAAGAGCTGGGATGCAATCAGGAGACAAGAGACAAGCATCAAACCCTCTCAATCCACTGGCCTCTGGGAATGGGAACATGACTCAGGAACATAACTAAAACTCATGAAACAAACATGAATAACTGACATGAAAAACAAAACATGAATAAATTAAAAATACACAAACACACTACCAATACAAACGAATAATGATCTGCCCCGATAGCTGGGCTATATATAGCAGAGGGAGCAGGTGAATAATATTAATGATAATTAGAGAGCATTGAGGCAACGGCAGGTGAATGGAGTGAGTAATAAGATCATCTACCAGAGCAGCGATCCTGACAGTTTAGGCCTGTGGCCGGAAGCCACCAGTCAATAGTTTTTTTGTTTTGTTTTTTTAATAGCCCCTGATCTTAGAACAAAATAGATATTCCCAGAAACAACGAAAAATAGAAGCAGAATATGTGTTGTTATCTTCTTTGTGTCATTCTTCTAGGCCTGGGTGCAGGCCGATTTTCCTTTTTTTCCTCTCTGTTTCCATAGACTCGAACGCTGCTTTAAGAAATCCTATACACTACTGTTTAT
>JAGKQL010000052.1:2955244-2966925 GCA_018398635.1 Cyprinodon brontotheroides
TAATCAGTACTTCCACTTTTACCAGAGTATTTTTTAACACAAGTATCAGTACTTTTACTCAAGTACGGAAAGTGAGTACTTTTTGCCATCTCTGAATATCACCAACCGGACCAACACCATCAGCCCAGACCACTGGTCACCATCATCCCCAAGCCAAGCCTCCCTCTCTGTGAGTTACAAACGCCCCTCATCATTCAAACCAGCACCAACCAGTTGCTCACCTGTCACTTCACCTCTTTAAGCAGAACCCAGAAAACTCTAAACTGATCATTGCCGCTGTGATTGCTCTCATTCAGAGTCTGTCATCTTAAAGCATGACACTTTAGGTTTCATTCAAGTGGCAATTACATGACATTAGGTGAAAACATTGCCTGCGTGTGACGGGCTCTTCAGTTTTTTCGGCCCACAACCAAAGGAGAGAGGATGTTTAGAAACTCAGTTTCTACAGATATTAGATTTCTTTAACACAAAGAGAAAAGTGAGGCTGAAGGAATTGATGACTGTATCCTGTTTTAGAAGCTACAGAGTGGTGTTGTTTCATCGACAAGCTCTGACTGGTAAACACAGATTTGATCTAGGAAGTCTGCCTGAAACATCTTTACAGCGAGAGATGTCACACAATTCATGGAAATGGATTTTTCTATACCACAGTTCTACAAATAACAGTAGCTATGTTGGTAATCCCTTAAAAAAAAAAAAAAAGCTTGCATTAAAGTTGAACTCAAGGTTTCTTTTCTTTTCTTTCTTGGCTTTACAACCAAAACTGTGGAAGACAAATGACACACCATAGAAAGTGGAGATGGGAAAAAGAGGATAGTTAAGGAGCAGAGTTATTGAATTTCATCACTGATGCCGAAAAGAACAACCTTATAACAGATGACTTACATTAAGCATACAGTTTACAATGTGCAGGTAATCAGTATCCATACTGTTTTATTGCCTCTATTAAGAATAAATGAATAAACTTTATGGTTTCCCTGGATTGTAAAGCCAGGATTTATAGTAGACCTTTCTGCAATCCAACCTAATCTTGAAAAACTAAATAAATAATGCAGGACTGATCAGACCATATTTACAACATCCTAAAAAGGTCCTTGATTAAATAAAAGGCAAGGCTGCCAATAGTTTTTAATGACATCAAGCTATCGGTGCTGAGTAATCTGACAGATGAACAGCTAGACCGTATCCATTGTATGCTTCTTATAGCTTCATGCTCTCTGAAATACATGTTTACATTTACAAGAAGGATTTTGTAAGAATACATAGACCTTCATTTACAGCTACCATCAAATGTCATTTGCAACGTTGTTTGTTGCTCCAGTATGACAAAGGAAAATTGAGCTAATGTAGCCAATTAAAGGTATGTAAAGATAGCAGGATGTTGCAAATATGAACTATCTACCTATAGTCAAGATCATAAATGTCATTTACTGAGATCTGCTAGTATAGTTTGTTTTCCAGGCCTAAAAAAAACCTCCAGATAAAAAGCTAGAGCATTCTGTTGGGATCTGGAGGTCTGTCCACCTTCTTCCAGCAGAGGGCGCCTCTTGGTCTCCTGGAGCTGAGCTGACGACCACACCTGCGATCCATCAGTCATCAGGAGACCAGCATATAAGCAGCGGCAGGTCTACACTCCAGCGCCAGAGTGTTAAGCCAGTTATGGTTAGCGAAGCCTGAGCCAACCAGCCTGTCTGATTCTCTGACTCCCCTGAAACCTGAACTTGAACCTAATCAGTTTTTGTCCTCTCTGCCTCCTAGGAAGAAACCTGACTGAACCCTGGAACTCTGGAAGAGTTTCCTCTCTGCTGAAATCTGCCTGCCAGCTCTCAGGAGCTCTTCTGAAGAATCTAACTGTCTGAACCTGCCTGCCCGCCCTCAAGAAGAGGATCGGAAGAAAAACTCTGGATCTGAACACTGATAAGTCTGAAGTCGAGCCCTGCCGTTGCTTAGCCCTCTGCCAATTTCAAGCCTCTGGACCCACCTGGTTCCCTCCCTCAGCCACTAAACCAGAATCACGTCACAGGTACTCAACCTGCACAATTCCTCTGGCAGAGATCTACCGCATCCTGGCTAACCTAACTGTCCCTCTCTACAGAGAACCTTGTGTGACCAGTCCCGGATTTGTTTCTCTGCATCTCTCATATAACCTTGTGTTTATTTCAATAAACAGTCAAACTTTTCATCTGCCTCCGTTGTGTTCTGCATGTGGGTTAGAAATCTGAATCCCATCATGACACATTCTGGTTATTCTGGCATTTGAAATGGGTGGAGAGGCAATCAATTATTTGTATGAATGTCTCATAATACTTCACAAGCATACAATTTTTACCAGCAAATATATAATTTGGTGACAGGGGTATAAATGCACATGGAGCACCATTACACTGTGGCTGGAAGTGTATACAGGAACATTTGTGCAGAATATGGGCTGGAAACCCCGAGGTCAAAGTGGGAAACACCCCTAAAGATGGTGGAGAATGACCAAACCAAGATCCTGTGGGACTTCCAGATACAGACGGACTGAATGATGATGGCAAACCAACCGTACATCATGGTGGTGGACAAGATGGAGAAGAGCTACAGAAACCTTGGAAGGTCACGGCATCAGTGGTACCCGTGGTCATTGGGGCACTCGGGGCAGTGACTCCCAAACTGGAGGAGTGGTTACAGCAGATCCCTGGAAATACATCAGACATCTCGTCCAGAAAAGTTCTAGGAACAGCAAAGTCGAAAGACCACGAGCTTGAGGAAAAAAGGGGAAGACCACCTGCTCTCGGTATGAGGAAGAGTTTATATATATATATATATTATATATATATATATATATATATATATATATACAATTCTAATAAAGTAAACTACACTGTGGGAAACATACCTTGGCTCCATATTGGTAGGGACACTTAATCCAAAGCAGAAATGCTTTGAGTGGTTGCCATTATAAGTGCTAAGGAAGAAGAGGCAGTGTGCTTACTATCGCTAGTTGAGTTAGCATATGGGCCTTGGGTGTTTCTATCTACACTACTGCTAGGATTTCCTTTGTTTCCAGCCTTTTACTACTGATTAATCCATGTGTGTCTGACTATTCTCGTCATGGTTACTGCGATCACACATGCCTGGAATAATCAGGTTGTTCAGTAATTAAGGACAAAACAAAGAAGCTGGATAAAGTTCAGGAAAGGGGAGATGGGTATATAGTCCATGGCAGGAGCCATAATTCAGAAGGAGCCCTTTTTTGTGAAATCTCAACTGTCTCATCACACCTGATTTGAATCTTAGTCACTCATCAGCTGTAATCCGCTGTTTGGAGACTAATAGGTGAGTATATGCTTTCTATAAAACTACAGTACAACTTTTTATTTTTTATTTTAACTTTGCTAAAACTCACCACGGTACAGATACTGCCATTCCAGAGGTGTTCCATGAAATGTGGATAAAGGCAGACAATGAGCAACCACAGTGCTGGTATTATTGGACCTTATAGCATCATTCAACAGAGTTGATTGCTCTCATTTTTTCTACAGTACTGGACTATATTAAATCCAACTTGAAGGTCAGAGACATTTTTGTGTCAGTGAGTAACTTTACATTGAAGACCACACAAATGAAATAACGTGGTGCTTCCCAAAGGTCCATCTCATGGCCTCTTTTATTCAATCCAAAACAATCTTGATGAACAACAATATAAGTAACCATGGCTAGATGACAGACTATGATGTCTCCATGTAACCCAATCAAGTGCTGTGTAAATGCATTGGAGAAATTAACTGCTATGGATTTGCCAAAACTTTCTACAGCTGAATCAAAACAATAAGTGAAGTCCTAATTTTTAAACCAAAGAAAGAACCTTCAAAAGTCAGGACACAGCTTTAGTTAATCCAGCTAGAAACCAACAATCAGGCTCTAAGTCTAGGTGTATTGATGGACTCAGGCCTCAACCTTTGGAGGCTCATAAAGACAGGAACAGGCAGCCTTCTATCACCTGAAGAACATCTCCAGGATTAAATGGCTAATGTCTCACCTGGATCCTCAAAAACAAATGAATATGTTCATCATTATTCCTCCCTAAAAGTACAAAAGTGGAGCAAATCACCCCAGATCTAAAGTTCATCCCCTAGCTACCTGTATCTAATGAAATGGATTTTAAATATACTTCTGTCAGTCTATAAATCACCGAATGGCTTAAACAAATTGCACTGGTGGCCACATATTCAAATTTTTGCAGGGATGTCAAACTGTTCCAGAAAGGGCTGTGTGTGGCTGCAGGTTTTCTTTTCCAACCAAGCAGTAGCACACCAGACCAGTCATCTCTCATTAAGTGAGTCCACATATGAACATCATATGGCTCTGTTCGAAAACCTAGTATGCGGATCCTTAGAAGACCGGATTCGGCGGCTGATTACGCCATAGCGCGGCGCCAAGGTCTGGTCGATTCCAAGAGTCCTCGCTATGAGTCCTTAAATGCGCCCTTCTTTTTGGCCCCATTTGAAGGACGGGTCCGGAGCAAATCCTCGGGTGGCCTTGGATATCCCAGGATTGCAGATTATGAGCGTTTCGCAAGATCAGATCAGTAGGAAAGGCTACTCTTTTGGCTAACAGTGGTGTAGAAAATTGGCCAGTTGGAAGTTCAGTTTAATATAATGTAAGTCATTTTAAACATTCTTGCTCTGAGATTAACACGTGAAAAATAGTTGTTTTTATAGAGCCTAGGAGCTATGTGGCTGTAATGTTTTGGTTTATCTAGCGTTTTTATCTGTTACCGTGTAAATGGGTTTGGCTGTAATTTAGCGACAGATTCTAATAATATATCTGCAGGGTGGGGACTATAAATCTGATAGAATTTTTATCTTTTTTATTGCTATTTTGCACACTCACAATATGCTTAACTACGCATTTTTTGTTGTTGAATATTAGAGATTTTGTAGTGATATATTTTTTTGTAAATATATTGTTTAGATTTACTTATATATCTTTCTAACTACCCCTTTTATAGAATAGAAAATCCCTTTATTGTCCCATAATGGGCAAAATTTTACAGCAGCAGAAAAGATTATTGAAAATGGTCAGCACAAAATGTGTGGACCTTTTTAGAAAAAAATGTACAAGAATAACATAATAGGGAAGAGTTAAAATATAAACAATAAAATACTGTAAAGTGTTTTAACAATATAAAACTGGGGAATAAATAACCAATATGCAGCTATGTGACATTTTACAGTAATGGATATTTGAAAATAGCAGCAACATCAGAGATGTGCAGAATGACAGCAGCAGGTTATTTAACTGACTAAGGTTTCTATCATTACATTTGATTTGATTTGTTCCTGCTCCCGGTGGTTGGAACATTTATTCCACTCTGGATTCTTGTTAGTCAGTCTTTGTTCACTTCACAATAAAAAAGAAATAAATAAACAGTTTTGAAAACTTCTGTATTCATTCTTTTCCTGCTTTGTGTGTCAACGCTCACGTTGCTAAGCAACAGAGCATACGGCGGCAAAACCCGCCAAAGGGTGGTGACCTGGTCGAATTCAGCAGCAAAAACTCTTCCGTGTCTCCCTTATTTTCGGGCGACTCTCGGCGATCCAGTCTAGGTAGACCGCTGGCCCTGGAGGACCCGGCCCCAGTTTTCAACAGAGCCGCATGAGTTGATAGAGATTGAGAACAGAGTCTGTTGTGCTATTTTTTGGTTGAAAGAAAAAACTTGCAGCCACACGCCATATTACTGGAATCAGTTTGACACCACCCCTGAAGTAGTTATTGACGTTTCATCAGTCTAGGTAGCCAGAAATGGTCAGAAAAGGCCAGATTTCAAAACAAACATGCAATGGAATAAAGACCTAAAGACGAACCTAATAAATGTTTTTTATTATAACTTTACAAACTAATCCAAACAAAACTTTAAAAGCTTTAAAACAGGGGTGGGCAACTCCAGCCCTTGAGGGCCGGTTTCCTGAAACATTTAGATCAGGGGTCACCAACCTTTTTAAGGCTGAGGGCTACTTCATGGCTACCGAGTCATAGGAAGGGCTACCAATACTGACCTATGAACTGGAGGGATCAATGTTCACCTACAGTAAATCTCATCCATAAAAACTCATTTTTATTCTTATTTTATTCTTTTTATTCATTTCTAATTTTCTTTTTAATATTGTCATTTTGAAACCACTGAAATATGATGAAATAGTTAACATGATGAAATAATACAAATAAATGATTAAAAAGAAGAGCAACTAGAATCAAAAAAATAAAACTTAACCCACTGAGTGAGTTCTTCTGTTTTCAGAAGATGAAGAGGGCACCCCATGTGGTCCTTGAGGGCCCCTTGGTGCCCGCGGGCACCGCGTTGGTGACCCCTGATTTAGATTCATCCATGGTCCAACACACCTGAATCAAATGGTTGACTTTGAAAAGGTGTTAAGTAAAGACATATCTAAAAGTTCTGGATTTTCCCAGCCCTGGCTTTAGAATAAGCATGAAAGGAAGCACACTGTTGTAGTTGTTTAAAAGAACCACTAGAGGGAGGCAAAATATCACATTATCAGGACATTCAAGTAGTGTGTCCTCTGATAAACTGCACCATTGCAACCACTGATCTTTAACCATAAGAGTCAGTCAGTGCAGGCAAGTAGATGATGCTTTGACATGAATGGCTCCTCCACTGATGTAGTTCCTCTAAGAAAATTAAAACTGAATGTACTTACTGAGAGCCTTAGCATGAACAGGGGTGGATTTAGGAAATTTGGGGCCCTAGGCAAACACAGGCATGGGGCCCTCTAAATTGAGAAGGCTAAATAAAACAAACCCATTATACAGATAGAGAAATTTATTTCTCTATGTGTATAAATTATTTGTTCTAGGTTTTGTCCCTCTCTTTGTTGTTTTTCTCTCTCTATGTTTTGTACCTCCCCAGCTGACTTTTCATGCTGTCTCAAAAAAAATGAAATATTTTTCCAAGCACTAAGCTCACTTAGCTGATTTGCTCCTTCCTGTGTTTCCAAAAGGCCAAAGTAAAATAACCCAGTCCTTCTTTCACTGTAGACAAGCCATGATCATCGCTTATCTGTTCTCCATTTTTCATTTGGTGATGAAAATAATAGCTGCATGAATCATCACAGCAGACAAGATAGAGGAGAGCAGGAGATGGGGTTACCAATCTACCTGCTCTGGAGAGCAGAGTTCGCTGCTTTTAGATGTTGTCTCCAAAGTCTCCAGCAGCTAGCAGAAAAAAGTCTCTAGATTTGGTCCTGGATAACTGCCTAGTATTGCCTAATGGTAAATCCCCTTCTGACCATGAACAAGCAGGAAACGGAAGAGGAATATATTTAAAACTGCACAGCTCCTTTGCCATGACAAATACTGCCATTATGCTTCAGAGTTCAGCAAATTATTTCTACACTATATCTGTTTGAAACTGATTAACATCATTGCTCCCAAAAACCTAGTTAATTCATTTGTGTCAGGTGTAATGAGAAGACATAAGGATTGGCCAAGTGTTCTCGATGAAATAGGATCTGGAGATTTCCCTGACCATACAGTAGTACAAAATTATAATTTTGAGATTTAAGTCAACACTTTGAATGATACACTACTATGATGCTGGAAAAAATATTGCTTTATTATAAAATGGTCTCAGGAGGCAAACAATACTCATGAAAATGCTCAAGTTCCAGATGTTTAGTTGTCCAGTTATCTCAGTCTAAAGGGGCATTATTAAAAAAAAAATAACTTGTTCCCAGTCCTCCGCCTAGTTCTGGTACTTTATGTCATGTTTTCACTGAAAGAACCAGATATTTGTTGTGCTTAATATGTATGGACAGAAAGTAATCAACGCTTGATGTCGTCCCTGAACAAGCTCTGAAATGGTGTGGTAAACTAAATTGAATTAAACTTGGAACAGAGTTAGAAATCCATGCAATAAACAACCACTGTAGTTCAAATTGCTGAAGAAAACCATGTCGGTTCTGATGAAACAGTGTCAGAATAGACAGTAGGCTGCAGAGCTCTCAGGTTGCCCATGCTGACTCCTGTCTTCCATCCAATGTACCAATAGTAGGAGTGCAAACATTAGAATTTGAGCCAGAGAAAAATGGTGACCTGGTCTTAAAAAAAATATCTAAAGCAGTTTGATGGTTGGAGGTTGGGGTCAGATGTGGGTCCTGCCACCTAGGTGTCAGGGTTGGTTGTGGGTTAGGACCCAAATGCAGAGGCTGAGGTGATTTCTTGTGGATTTAATCGAAGGAAAAACAAAGCATGAATGCAAAAATCCAACTAATAAAGAAAAAAAAGCAAACCAGAACTATGGAGACATCTGGGGAAACCAAACACTAGGGAGCCAGGGAGAGACGAGGTAGGTGGACAACAGCATGGGAGGACAGCAAAGACAAGGAACCAACAAAGAGTGAGAGCAGAGGGAGAGTATATATAGCTGGATAGAGACAAAGGGAGGGCTAACGAAAGCTGGCTAACGAGCTGACAAGGAGCGAGGTGTGAGAGGAGAGACAACGAGGGAGCCAAGGGGAAAGGAACAACACACACAAGAGGGAAACAGAGGACAACAGAAAAACATGAGAACTAACACCAAATCTAGAAATGCACAACAAAATATAGGAATTAAACCAATAAAACTAGAAAACAAGAACGCAAAGTAAGGAAACAACAAGAACGAAGACCATGACACTAGGAGGAAGTTTGTTTGACATGATTCACAGCATGCAGAAAACAACGCACACAATTTTACGTGATCTGTATTCAGATATGTGGACTAACAAGGTGAGTAAATAGAGGCAACACCTCCCCATTTACAATCAGGGGGGTATTTACCATTAGGCAACACTTGGTGAGCAGTTGCCCAAGGCCCCCAGCTCCTGGAGCCCCATAAAACTCTGTTTACATGCATGGTTAATACAACTATTACTTATTTGTTGCACATTAATTATGTTTTTTGATAAAAATCCTCTTTTCGCTAAAATGCCATCAGAACGCTTAGAATATTAAGTTTGTTTTAGGACTGGGTTATTTACGCTTTGCGCGTCACCTTTTTGGAAACACAGGAAGGAGCAATCAGCTAAAGTGAGCTTAGGTCTTGGAAAAAATCTTTCATTCCTTTAGAGACAGCACATGAAAAGTCAGCTGAGTACAAAACATAGAGAGGAAAACAACAAAGTAGAGAGGGACAAAACCTAGAAGAGATAATGGATGTCTATTCTATTAACATTTCTCTATCTGTATAATGGATCTGTTTATGTGTTTTCTTCTCAATTCAGAGGGCCCCCTGCCTGTCTTTGCCTAGGGCCCGGAATTTCCTAAATCCAATCCAATCCAGTCAATCCTGTTTACAATTCCAGATTGACGTTAAACATAGACTTAGACTCAACTTTATTTCTCCGTTGGAATTACTCCTTCAGGGAAATTCTGGTTCCAATAGCTTATATAGAGTACAAAGCGTTAAAGCAAAATGCGATTAAAGATAAAAATATGACAGACAATATAAAAAAAGGTATATCGTACAAAAAAAGCATAAAATAAGAAAAAGGTTGTAATGTCCTGGAATATGTTTCCCTTAGAAATAAAAATATCTGCACAGTATAGAGCTAACGGAAGACTGCATAGTGGTTGACTTGGGTTTTTGCACTTATAAATAAGTTTGAAGATAAGTCAATAAAGGCACCTAAAACAAGAACATAAGTGTAAGTTTGATTTAGTCCACTAGGGGGTGGTAGTACACTACTATTGTTGTCATTCTGAAACAGTTGGATTTAATAATGGCTTTTAAATTAAATTTGTTCAATAAATGGGATAATAATGTTGTTTGGTTGGCTTTCTAGTTGCTCCCTAATCACACTCAGCAAATAATTTTATGTCAATTTGCAGATCAATGTTAACAGAAAAGTGATTAATTACAGAACAAAAAGTTGTTTCCATTTTGTCCTTTTTGAGGATATCTAATTAAATATTATATCATATTTTCCGTGATGAACCAATAAAGTGACGCTCATCTTTGGAGCAGCCTCTGCTGTAGCTGCAGCGCTGCAGCAGGAGCTGGAAGAGAAACTGTCTTTATTCTTTATTAGGATGGAAAAGATGTCAGAAGCTCCAGAGAAACGGAGCTTTACGCGCTGAGGTGGGATAGCAGTAAGGCTGCAGCACCACAGTGAAATTTGCAGTCACCAGGGCGGTGGTGGTGACAGAGCAAAGGAAGAAAGGAGAGAGGGAGAGGGGAGCAGATACTTGGGAACACATCAGAGCAGGACAGACAGTTGAGTGTGAGGCGCTCAGCCGGCGAAGGACGCGGAGCAGGAAGGTAGGACAGGAGCCCATCATCCAGCTGAGCTTCATTTAGGAAAAGTTAGAAAATCCATTTTTCATTTACTGCAACATTAACTGTCTCTTTGAACCTGCTGTAATTCGTGACTTTTAATTAGATATTGTCTATTTCTATTTACCTTTATTTGAGTTTGGAACATTTATAATCATTTTCTAACAGTTAATAGACAATCTAAGGTGATTTAGGTCTGAAAACAAAGAGTGTTTGGATTCTTGTTAATGAAATATAATGATGTTGCTTCAGGGTCATTTTGTGCAGTTTGGATAATGATCGTTTGACATTACAGTTTGCTTCAGATCCGTTTCAGTGTTGAGGTGGTGCGTCTGCAGAGGTGTCAGGTGGACGCTGTGATCTCAGGTAGCCAGGTGCTCATCTATGGTGACCCAAGAGTGCCACAATCCAGTTAAAAAGTTGTAAAGTAATTTGAAAAGACGATGATTTGACTTAAAGTTTATATTCAGGTCAATTTAATTGATTTGTAATACATTTAACACAAAAACAAAAAAAAGAGCATCCTCTTTAGGCACTTTGCTATAGGAGTAAATCCTATCCACTGATATATAATAAGGTTATGATAATAAAATTCTAAACTTGATATCAATACCCAGGAAACTATTTGATACACAAGGGGTAATTCATTAAAAATCAGTGGGGTCTGTACGGAAGAGGATTAGGGCCACTGGAAAAAAAAAAAAAAAGTTAACTGATTTTTTTTTATTTTATTTCAGTATAGTATGGGAAAAAAGTCAGAATTCTGACTTTAATGTCAGAATTCTGACTTTTTTTTCTCAGAATTCTAACTTTTTTTATTGTCAGAATTCAGTCAGAATTCTGAGATTAAAGTCAGAATTCTGAGAAAAAAAGTCAGAATTCTAACTTTAATCTCAGAATTCTAACTTTTTTCCCATGTTAAACTGAAATAAAATTTAAAAATCAGCTTACTTTTTTTTTTTTTTCAGTGGCCCTAATCCTCTTCCGTAGGTCTGAATAAAGAAAATCAACCAGTAAAGGTCTGGAGACATTTTTATTTATAATCTGTTACTTTAAACAGAATTTAACTGAAATAAAATTAGATGATTATGCATCCATGTTATTCATTGAATTTTTAAATAAAAAGATAGAAAAAAATAGAAAATTTTTCCATTTAAAATTTTTAATTGTTATTTGAAGTAGAGAACAATCGTTCCGTTTGGTAAATAGACAATTTCCTGACTCTGTCTTAATGTTGGCAGTGGGCTTTAGGCTGCACTGCAAGGCTTTAAACCTGGGTTTAACTGGAGACTAAGCCATTCTCAAGCACATATCAAGGTGCTCATTTTGAGCCTGGATCCAGATTTATTGTTGATTCTGTTCATGG
>JAGKQL010000052.1:2967053-2992912 GCA_018398635.1 Cyprinodon brontotheroides
ACAGATCACCTGCTTTAATAAGTCTTTGTAGATCACAATATATTACCATGCTTAGGTTGTTATATTCAGCATTAGAAGAGAGGAAGGGGAGAAGCATTTATTCTATCTCTGCTGAATAAAACAGCTGGGGGATTTAACTTCAGAAAGGTGGAGCATGAGAAGAACAAGAAGTGCTCAGGGCTGAGGGAACAAACTGAGCTGAACTGGTCTGTGAAATCGAAAGTGGTACCAGTGAAAATAATGGTAACAGAGGCAGTGACGGAGGTAAAGATGCAGCACTAAGTTTGCCATAATGACCCAACAACCTACTGCCAATGTCTGGCTTTTGTGGTGTTGGGCTTGTAATGTCAGTCTTCTCAGTAAATATGTTATAAATGTATTTATTTTTTATTTTTGCGCTTTTTTGAAAAAACACAACTGAAGACAAAGCAGAAAAATATAAATATAAGGAAAGTTCCCATTGTTACGATAAGTCACATAACAATTTTTCAGCCATACCCCTACATTTTGTACCTTTCTGTGAGGGTAGTGATATCCCAATTCTTCATGTAGGGGTAGTGGACACAACAAAGGTTTGAGTTATGAATCTAGTCCTTCAGATGCTGATGTGCCGAGGAAGAGCCACGGACAATTTCCCAGAATGCTTAATATGATCATTCAAAACAAGAATGGCTCAACGTGAAGGACAGGGATTCTCTGGAGTTACTTTCTCCAGAGACAAAGCTGTTGGAATCTGGATTCACCAGATTCTCCTACAAAACAGGTAAGGTGAGATGGTGTCCTGGAGATCAGATAAAACACCTATGGACCTAAGGAACCACAGCAAGAGATCAAGGAGTACAGCTAAAGACCGTAGAAGGCCAAACTAGAGGCTACGGTTGGCCAGTGTTAGCTCAAGAAGAAAGCCGAGAACAGAGGTACATCAGAAAAGCCTGTCTGGGACACAGAGTGGCCAGGGCTAGCTCCTGGAGACTAACTGTTCGAGATTGAAGGATGACCTCGGTAGATCAGAGAAACCTGCTTGTTGGTGTCTACGCTGGAGGTAGGATGACAAAACAATCCTTCTAGGGCTAAATTAAAATAGCTTTTTTAATGCCATCCACAAACCTCTTAAGACCATTACTCACTTCATCTGCTGCCAGCATTACTTTCTCCAACTCCCATTTAAATAATAACAACAAAAAAATTCTCTTTGCTCTTCATGGTAGGATGTATTTTATATAGTGCATATTTAAATATGCAGTAACTTACCTTTTGTGGCTTAAATTTGAAGGTATGTTAGTAGCGGAGGAGGGCTAGTGGTTGGAAGATGGGGGACCTGTGTTTTTGCATCTTTTTCACATCTAGTTTAAAAACTTTAAAGACACAAAATTCAGTATGCTTAAATACAGAACCTAGGTAACACAGAAGCTGTCATAATCCTGCCGCTGATGGTTGGGTTTTTTCCTCTGCTCCTCCTCACCTGCCTAATTGGCCCTGCGGCTGATTACTGCCAATCTGATTCACCTGGTCCCTGCAGCTTTTTAGGCTGTTTGCTTTCCTGCCATCAGCGTCAGATTATTGAACCTGTCTCAGTGTGAGTTATTCAGCTATCAAAGTAAGTGTTTTGTTCAGTGGAATTCTTCTCAGTTTTTTGCCCATATGTTTTTGGTTTTTGCCTTTTTCCCTGTCTGTCCTGCTTAGTTTGGTTTTTTTGCCTGACTGCCTGGATTTAGCCTGTTATCGAACTTGGACTGTTTTTCTGACCTCGGCTTGGATTTTCCCTGGATACCTCTTCGGCTCTCGGATCTCCTGGTTTCTGACACTGCACTGGACTGGATTTCGGCTTTGCATAATCCCTCACGGACACTTCAGCTCGCCGCCGTTGGCTGGCGCCGGCTCCCCCACGCTCTGTTCTCTGAAGCGGTAACGACTGCAAGCGGTGGACTGTCTCCCCCTCGGTTTCTCCTCTCTGAACTTCGGACTGAACTCTCAACCAGGTCAGTGACCTTTTGTTGTCTTCTCCACTCTTCATTCTTGTCACTGACCTGAGTTTCCTGTCTCAGCAGAGAATCAGAGAACCTCGCTCTGAGGAGTTTCCATCGTCCTCTTTCAGTTATTTTTTAAATGAACCTGTTTTGAAACTGTTGTCTGCTGAATATTGGGTCCAACTTTCAGTTCCCGTTACAGAAGCTAGAGTAGGTAGACAAGGCTTAGAGCATTAAACAGAGATGGGGACTCGAGTTTGTGACTCGAAGTCGCACTTAAGTCGCATATTTTAATGACTTAGACTTGACTTAGACTGAGACTCTAATTGAGACTCGTGATTTCCCGACTTGTGAACAATATTTTATTCCAGTGTAAAACACTTATTCAAGTGTTTTTTTGTTTTACTAACTTGACTGATCGCCGCTCGCCTTACCCGCACACAGAAGAGGTAAAAAAAAAAATAATAGCAATTCTGGCAAGTATGGCCCCACACTCAATCTTTGACACAAGGGGGAGCAAACAACTCAAAGACCCAAACCGTGAAGCGCTCAAGTTCAAGTGTTTCATTTATACAAAAAGCCACCGCAAAAGTGGCATAATAAAACAGTCCCTTTCTTCTCCTGATAAAACCTAAAATTCAAGAGTTTTCCTTAAAAATCAGAGGCTGGAAGTTGGGCTCGCGCTTGTTCTGGTGCGTTCTCCTTCTCCTTTCCTTCAGACTCCTTTTATGTCGGCTTTAATTAGCCCTTGCTCACACCTGAGCTGCAGAGCAATTACGCGCAAGCGCAATTAATGCACTCCGCCTCCTCCTCAGACAACTACTTCAGTCCAGTGCGCATGGATTGTCACAAGGGAAAAACAAACCAAAACAACCCAACATGCAGGAAAAAATTCAAATGTCTAAAATAAAGGAAAACAATCATATAAAAAAGAAACATCAAAACATGCAAAGCTCAAGAAGAAAATACAAAGAAAAACAAATCATATCTTCCTCTCCAAACATGCAAAGCATAAAACTAACATTTAAATGAAAGAAAACCATAAATCATATTTTTCCTGTGCAGCAACACACTAGCGTCACTGGCCTTAACAGTACGTGACATAATGTTCGCAGTCTTGCATGCATGCATGCAACCCATTTAGGTATGGAAGCGATGATAACCCCCTGTTTCGTACACCGCGTTTCATATAACAACCTTGGCTAAAAAAAAACTTTACGCGGGAATAAAGAGCAGCAAACTACCTTCGCTGAAAAAATACCACGATGCTTGGTCCACCACATCTAATTTTATCAGCCACAGTGCAGTGCAGGTGTACAGCCAGGGACATCACAGACATAAGCCAATAATTCAGGACCTTATTATTTCACGCAACCTCCCCTTGTCTTTGATCGACAAGCCCAGCTTTAAAAGCTTCATAGCAGTGGTAGAGGAGAAATATGTTGTGAATAATGTTGTAAATTGGCGCTAAATAAATAAACTGAATTGAATTGAAAATACTCGCTAAAACTAGAAAAAGGTTGTAACCATAAACGTCAGGTAAATACTGTAAGAAAATAGTTTTTTTTTAAGAGAAAAACTAAAAATGCAAAGCTTAACTGAATAAATTTTTTTAAAACAATATACATTTCTTTTAAGTGTATTTTCTTTCATTTAGCAGTTCAAGATAATGATAATTCCATAGGTATAATAGCTTAAAGGTAAGCTATTATCGTCTCAGTGACGAAGATGAAAACACAAGGAGAAACAAGCAAGCATGCAAATTATTGCACTTTTTTTAATTAATCAAGTGATTAGAATTTTTTGTGCGATTAATTGATTGATTATTGCGACAGGCCTTCTAAAGACTTAAGACTTGACTTGGACTTGCAAAAAATGACTTGTGAACATGTCTGGCATGAAACAATGACACCAGCTATATTGGCTATATATGGCCACACCAAAATTTTGTATAAACAATAAAATAGCCATTTTATTTCATGACAATCTTGATATAACTCAACTAAATAACTATGAGAACATACATTTTTAATGCTTTGTCTGGTCAAAAACTGTCCAAACTTTAGATGTTGTTCACTGTTTATGTGGTTTCCTACTTGATTGTTTTTATGAATGAAAAACAGGGAGAAAGCAACTACCTTTTAATGTAGAATGCCCGTTATTAAAATCCATGTTTAGTATGTGACACTGGGTCATTGCTCATAGGGGTTTTATAAAAATGAATCATAAAATTCAATAAACTAATTAAGGTAAACTTCCCTCTGCTGGTTCTCCAGTCGGCAGAGGACTCTCCATCTCTCGAGTGAAAACAAGTAATTTTGAGAGCATAAAATAATTTATTCAAACAAATTAATGTGTCCTATTAAAAAAACACTTATGCCTCTGACTAAATATAAAAGTCAATAGCGCATCAAACCTTAAGTTAAGTGTGCCCTGATGACACATTGGCAAAAAACTTCCTGCAAATAGTACAACTTTCATATTTCCAACAATTAGGTTTTCTATAGAGTGAGTTAATTACTCAGCAGGAGGCTTAATCTGCAGAATCAGGGCAAAGTGGGTTATAAGATGTGTTTAATCAAACTGTTGTCTCTGTCTAATTACATGTTTCATTTTCCTGACACGAACCACACACAGCAATCGAAATTCAAAACCCAGGACATTTTACAAAACTTCTACAAACACAACAACCATCGTCAATCTCTTTGGTTCTGCTTCGTCCAGACATCAATCGCAGAATATTTCCTCCCTTCTATAACAAACAATGAAGGCAGGACTGAACATAACTCAGCACATGTCAGCAGTGTGAATTTACATTGAGCTGGAGCCTTCTGTCAATTATGTTTTACATGATCTTTCTTTACCTGCTGCATCTAAAATGGAAGAAGATTCACTTAGAGTCTCATTGCAACCAACTGTGATTAGATCTATGTTTCTATCAATGGGAAAACTGGAGGCTGTAATCATGCATGCCACGTAGTGCTGAGTCTGCTTGTAAAAAGGTCATGCACTGATGTTACAGACATGCTCTCTGGGCAGGCTGTAGCAGCGCTGCTAGAGTGTGAAACGTGTGCTAGATCAATTTTACCCTCATCTCTGCACGACCGTATCAATGGTCCCTTTGTGCATGCGTCAGTCAGCTAGCTGCCGGACAAGCAGCCGTCTGGTATCATGTCACAAACTGCTCACAGGAACCAGATGTTACTAGATCACCACCATTACTTCAATGAATGAGCACTGAGGTAACTTAATGTGAGCATTTGCTGAAACCTGAGCATCATGCATGGTAGTGCCGTTTCGTCTCCATGACAAAATGCATTTGAATTTTAGTGAAAATGTACAAAAATAAACACATCTTTATCATCTTCAATTAAAAAGAAAAACATTTATGTGTGAACTTGCTTGTGTATGTGTTTGAACTGAAGGACCACCATGATGGGACATCTGCTAAGCTAATAAACAATAATCTTGATAAATTGTCACCGTCTGATCACTCTATCTGCTCTCAGAGTCACATCACCACTGGAAGCCATTACTGAGCAGGCCAAGGACATGACTGACAGCTAAATGTGCTAGTGGAAGGTAGTGCTGGACGGAGGCCCAAATGCATTGCAGGAGAGCAGTAATTCATGGCCTGAGGGCAGTCCAAGCATATTGGTCAGGGAAACACAGCCACATCCTCTGGTTAGCAGAGAGCGCTGCATCCAGAATGGTCTTATTGTTTAAAAACGACAATTGATTGAAAATTCTTGATGTGTTTTTTTTCCAGTTGGCATCATGTGGTGAGAATCATTCAAACAAGTTCCTCTACTATTCATCACCTTATATTTTCACTGAGCTTTATTACATTGATGTTATTCCCCTGCAGCTGTCATTGTGATGTTGTGAACTGTAATGCTGTACTGTTGAGAGAGCTTGTCAGCATCGCATAGATGAGTCCCAGTTAAAAGAAGCAGCTCCTGTATCAACTCTACTGACTGAACGGTTGAGCCATTGTTGCCCAAAAAGATCATGATAAAGCTTCTTCACTGTGTCTCAAAGAAGAAATCTCCATCATGCCAGCAAGGTTATAAGTTGTCAGGACTATTCAGCTAAACGGAAGTACGTATCAGACACCTTTTATTGTTGTGTTGCAGTAAAAAGTCATTCAGGGCTTTCACATGGGATGAGGATATCCCCGTGTCTGTCAAGACTCAGAACAGAAGGACCCAGTACTCAAGACCAGAGAGATAGTAGGATAACTCAAAAATAACATAATTAAATAACCAGGCAGGGGTAGCAGCGTTTAGGGCATCTGAGGCAAGAACATCTGGTTTTCAAGTTCAGTCAATGCCCAGAGAATGAGGGAGGATCCAGCCGGTGGGCTGCCAACAAGATGCGGCGGGCACCGCCCAGAGTGTCCCAGATGCTTCAAACCCGGAGAACATGCAGGATTCCGAGGCAAGTCCGGTAAAAAAGATCAAACAGGCAGGCTCAGAGGTCCAGGAGTCCAAAGACAGTTCAGGCAAACAGATCAGATGGGAACAGGCAAGCCCAATGGTTGAGAGGTAGAACAGGTCAGGATCATGAAATCAGAAACACCAAGGAACTCTAAAAACACTCTCCGGGGTAGGGGCAGGAGATGGTGGATCAATTAAGAGGTAATGACTAACCAGGCAGAGTTAGACAGTTGATTGGAATGAGCAATTAAACCAGTCATCAGTGGCAAGATCATGACAGTGTCAGATCCTCCAACTCAGGACAGATGATTCCTTTTTCTGTCCTGACCACTTAAGGATTTTTTTGAAAAAAATTTAAATTAACGTTCAACTTACAGTATAACACCTCAGCTCTGACAGGATTTACTTGTAAAGCTAAACCTAAAACCTTCAAAGAAAAAAAAAATGCCTTCTTCTGATTGCCACTAGAGGGATGTGGAAATTTTAAGTTTTTTAAAGTTCTACTTATAAACTAAAACAAACCAGCAGGACTTTGGTATCTTCCGTGCTTTAGAGAATTTGATTGGGAGTGTGAACAGCTTTAATCATTATTAAAGGAAAAGTTTGGTCACATTCAGAGTACTTTAAGTAGGAAATTATTACGTACTTTTCAATAAATAAGTGATTTTAGCAAGTATAACTTTCATTTGAATGTGCTTTACTGGATGCATCCATATTTGTCAAAGAACACTACTGCCACCTATCGGCTGTTGATCAAGTCCCAATACTGTATCTGATGTTTGTCTCAATGCACTATTTTCCATGATGGCGATGACCAGTGTACTATGTGAAACAGAGAGTAACTGATTAATCATGTTTTTTTCACTGGCCAGAAGTTAGATGGCAAATCCTCCCTCTTTAAGTTGGCGATCCAACGACCAACCCGTCCGTGGAGGATCAGAATACGGAAAGGTGAAATACAATTTTTTTCCACTTTTTCCCGATGTATTCCAGCATCCAGCTGCCATGCTGCGTGGGCATTGTCCAGTTTCACTATAGCTCACTGGTGAATTTCAATGTGGTGAAGTCCTCTGGAAATCTTCAATAATTGTTGTTGATTGCAGATGTGTCTATTTAGTTCCCATTGATTTTGCTTGTAAAGCGGGGAGAGAATGGCTAGGCTTACACGCACCGTGGTGTCACTGCTGGAAGATGGCAGGAGGGAGGGGTTACTATATTTGGGAAAAAAATGGCCGCTCCCAGGTTCAGTGATTGTGACGAAAAATATAGTTTTTATGTTTTTACTTATTAATGCTAAATTCAATAAATCACTGCAAACTTTTAGGTATAAATAATGACCCATTGGTTATTCCTTGGTGACAGGATTTTTCCTTAAAATAGGAACTATTATCAGAATTTATTCGTTCTTACATTAGTTTTGATTTATTGAACTATCTTTTCAAAAAAACATATTTCTTTTATACATTTGCAATCACACTAAGCAATTTTTTCCAACTTTTATATTCATTCCTTCATAATTCATCCCAGTTTGCAGCAGAAATTTCTACTTAAATATGATGATAAATGTATGAAAAATGCTGTAGAGGACAAAACTTGGAAAGAGAGAGGAAAGGCTGGAACATGTTCCCCCCTTATGGTAAACAATCCCTAGGACGCCAGAATAAGAGAATAATCCAGGACTCACACATGGAGTGTTGACAGACTGGAGGAGAGTAAAGTTCATGTGATGAAACCTTCAGAAAATCAATCCCATAAAGAGGATTTTAATTCTAAGCCTCTAAGAGAAGATAATAAAACAGACATCTTAAAATTGTCCTGCCAATCACTGCAACCAAAAAATATACAGTAAGTGTAAGAACAACAGCTCTACGAGAATTTGAACATAACCTTGTCATTAATTTTTAGAGAAACCACAAAAAACAGAAGATGTTGGATGTTATAGACTCAAAGAATTCAAGTATGGCATTTAGATTTTACTTTAAAATGTGAATTTCTCTCATTTCCTGTCAGATGTTTAAACTCTAGATTCCCTAATTACTATAAATAATTGCACAAAATGAATAAACCCTCTCAGTTTTTTCATAACATCTGCTGTTGCTTTTTTTCCTTCTATATTCCGCAGAAAAAGCTGCACTTTTTTAGACCTCATTCACACTTCTAATGCAACGTGTTTACACTTGACTGACTCACCAATGGGCATGTCTTCATATATGAGGAGATATGTTGAAAAAAAGTAGTTCAGGAAGCGTGGTGGCTGATTGGAGCCTGTGGAGAAGAGAGAAAAAAACATTATTCACAGACGATAAATAAAACAACACAGATGCATCTTTGACAGCAGTAGGTTTGGTCAGAGCGTCCAGGCTGACCCCATCTCTGATCACTACAAAACCGAATAGACGTTTTTAGGATCAGACTTTGGAGGAAACTAAGCTTTTTGTTCTAAAATCAAAGGCAGGCAGTGGAAGATGAGAGACTCTAGCTAAAGTTTTATAAAACTACAAATGGATTCCTTTAGAAATTTTAATATTCCTCTCAATGTTAAAGGAATAGTACACCCAAAACATGATTAGCCTTCATTTTCTACTCACCCCCATGCTGAACAACACTCTGGAGTACTTTTGACATCTCAAATGCATCTGCAGAGAATCTGGGAGGCTTCTTGCTGTTTGCTGACATTCAAATAATGGAGGTCTATGGCGCCGAAGGCGAAAAGGTCCATAAAGTCCACAAAAGCGTGTTAATATTCCTCCATACTGCTTTCGTCCAATGTATTCCAAGTGTCCTGAGTGGGTAGCATCCAGAATTTACTCTCGAAAGCGAAGTCATTTAGAATGTTTTAGAGCATAAACAGTAGTGTATAGGATTTCCTGAAAGCAGCGTTCCGAGTCTCAGGAAACTTTTTACAGACCAAAACCAGATGAAAGTCGCATTCAAGCACGTCTGCTCTGCCGATAATGCAAGCGTAGAAGAAGAAATGTGCTGTTTACCTGTGCAAAGAAAGAAACAGCGAAAGAAAATATGTCACGAGGACTTCAGTGTTGAGGAAGAGCATGAGTTCTTTGCGAGCTGAATGCGCACTTCGTCTGGTTTGGTCTGCAGCGGTTTCCGTAGACTTGTGAACGCGCTTCAGGGAAATCCTATACACTACTGTTTATGCTCTAAAAACATTCTAAACAAACTTCGTTTGACATAAATTATGGACCTTACTCCAGAGACACTTGGAATACTGGACGAGCAGTTTGAAGGAATAATGACCGTTTTTGTGAACTTTATGGACCTTGCTGCCTCAGAGCCATAGGCCTCCATTGGCTGAATGTCAGCTTCCCGTAAGCCTCCCAGATCCAGATGCATTGAGGATATCAAAAATTACTCCAGTGTTGTTCAGCATGTGAGTAGACCATGAAGGCTAATCATGTTTTTGGGTGTACTATTCCTTTAATAGCTTGAGGAGTGATGGCAGTGTGGTTAGAGTAACACATAACTGATTATAGAACTGTCAATAAAATCATATGCACTGGTCGGCTGCGTAATTACTGCAACAGAGTCTTCATAGGTTTGCCTAAAGAGTCCTTCAGATTTTTCTTCTATTAATCAACGCCACTCTCTACATCACGACAGTATTAGCCTGCTGCATTTATCCTATTTCTTAGAGATCAATTGGCTGCATATGTGCAGTGCTGAGGCTAAAGGTCTTACTCATGGACCCTCTTCAGTGGCACTTTTTGAGACTTGTATTCATAGCTTCTAAACTTGCATTCTGTAAGATACTTTAGAACATCTGTAAACACATGTAAGGATGAGTTGATAATTTGGAAAATGTATGACTTTTTTTTTGGAGAGGGGGTTTATTGGCACTAGCGGCTCGTTTTTATGGACAGTAGGCTGACCTCCAGGAAATGACCACAGGCTGGATTCGAAGCCAGGTTGCTCGCGTCAAGGACTAAGGCCTCCATACGTGGGTCATGTGCTCTTAAATTTATTGTATTGTATTTACAAATTCTGACACCAGTGAGCCTACTGTCCAAAAATTGAGCCGCTACTGCTGTAAAAACAAAACAAAACCCCACCTAATTTGAACTAATCCTCATCTATACCGAAATGGAAAAGCAAATAAATGAGGAACTGTAAGCCAAAATGACAAGCGTGATTCATAATTTAAAAGCTAACACCTTCTGGTTTCTGAAAATATATGAAAGTAGTGTGAGTACAACACAGCCTAAGCTGAATCAGTTCAAACAAGACTTAAAGTTGTTTTTCTTCTTCTTGTACATAATAGGTCTTATTTGAACAGCAGCAATAAAGACATGCTTGAGAATAGGCATGTCTCAATGTATTACATTTGTTCTACATCAGAACTTATCAGACCTCTAGCTACAACAGTTCCAGAGCTGTGGGGTTTTGAACTTTTGGTGTCACCAGCATCTCCAAATCTCTCTAAATTTGCCAGAAATGTTTTACTCTTTAAAACCATCACTGAAACATCACTCTTTGGTGCGGATGTTCCAGACAAGAATTTTATTCTCGCTCTATAAACGGCCGCTCAAGGGTTAATTGTGCTTGAGCAGCTTTTTTTTTTTTTTTGGTGTCAGAAGGTGGTATGATACAAGCAGGTTCTTTTAAAAGATCACTGAACAAACCGTCTTTGATCAACCCGCTTGTCTGGTAGACAATCGACACGCCTAAGCTGATGGGCGGCAGCTGAAAACTGTTTGATGTGAGAATGCTCGAGTGACTGATTCTCTGCTTTCAAAGCAGGAGGTTTTCCTGCTGTCATGTTCCCTCATGAGCGGAATAAGATGCTCATCTCTGGCTTGTCAGTCGGGCCCCTGCGTTCCGGCACATGGTCTATGCCTTATTGACTGCAGGGTGGTGAGGAAAAGGGTTAATTGACTTGTTTCTATACCTGTTCTTTAATTACAGTGAGTCAGCATTGTTTAAAAAGCAGAAATGCAGATTGATTACAGCAAAAAAAAAAAAACCACAACAGTGATCATCAATCTAATTTGCTGGATCAGAGAGGCAATGCTTGAAGCAAGCACAAGGTCAGTGTGCTAATGAGCTTGATGAAGGAAGCCGGTAAGAGAGAGTTAAAGAGCAGGGAGGAAAGACCTAACACATCCTAATAAAGCCCAAGGTACCTGGGTAGATTATCCAGATAATGTCAATAGGTAGACAAACCAACATGCATGAGTATTACACACCTATTTACACATTTAATCACTAAATAAACACATTGATTAACAGAGGCTGTAGCTTCCTGCAAACAAACAAGTTAATGAGTTAAAAACAGTAAAGGTGCAAACGAAAAGCTATGATTTTTTTCATCTAACACTTAGTATTCCATAATATAATAATATTAATATCTCTAACGTTCCTCTCTCTCTGCTTTTTTTCTCATAGTAGCTTCATCTGGTCTGTTCCTGTTTGACTGACTCCATCCTGGGAGAAATATCAGCTGTGCTGCTGCCATCAACACCTTTGTTTATGGATGTTTGAACCTGGCCTGTTTTCCAGTGTAGTCCTGTTTCTCTGACTGTGACTAACTGGATGTGCTCTCTTCATCCTCTGACATGGGAGCTGGCTCGGAGCTCGTCTGCCTGGCAGCTGTGTGTGTTTCCTGGACTGGGCCGCCTGTGGAGCTGGTTGCCAGTTGCCTTTTGTATCTATGCTTCTTTTCTATGTCTGCTTCTGTCTCCCTTGAACCCCAGTGGCTGGCCTCAGCAGATGGCAGCTCACACTGAGCCTGGTTCTGCTGGAGGTTTCTTCCTGTTTAAAGTGAGGTTTTCCTCTCCACTGCGCTATAAGCATGCTTAGTATGAGGATTGCCTTCCAGTCAATGAGTGCGATGCAATCAACTGGTTTTCCTTAGATAGAAAACTTTGAATCAATCTGACTGTGATGACATTTGTTGTTAATTGGCGCTATATAAATAAACTGAATTGAATTGATTCAAGGAAATTTGCCATTTTTTCTACATGGACATACACTGCGCGTTTTAGCCCTTTTCGGTCCGATTCTCCGGTCGCGAAATGTTTTTGGCCGAGTTTCAGCCTCTTCCTGCGTCACGTAGTATACGGGGGGTAAGGAGGAGTGATTAGCCTCTCGGAAAGGAGAGCTACGAGCGACTATGAGCTGATTTAATTGAATGTCACGTGCTGCAAATATTGACGAATCTGACCAGCGGCATCTCTTGGCGCCGAGTCGGACGTGTGGTTTTGGGCGTGCAGTTTGAGCAGGAAGATCGCATCAGAGTATCAGGGCCATAGAGTAAGAATATACATCTTGAGCATTGTACAGTTTGAGCTGTAGCTGAGAACAACTATTGAAAATATCGTACAGTGTATGCCCAGCCTTAGTAAAACAGAAATACATTTATAAATTACTTTTTACCAAATGTTCTGTGCCAATAAACAGGAATGTTAGTTTTTCTCTTTTTTGTCATAATGTAAAAACACAGCAATCTGGAAAAACTGTAAAATCTCTGTTATGAGGTAGTTGCTTGTACAACTAAACATTTTCTGGGTTTTAACTTGTTGCTACAAATAAATTCAGTAGCAACGCTTTAAAGTTTTGTGATCAATCTTGACTTAAGTTGTTTCTTCCAAAGCCAGATATGGGTAATCATTAATTCATAGCTTTCGATTTTTTTAATCACCCATAGATCATGTAAATATTTTTAGTAAGGTTTTTACCGTTTTATTTTAATAATTGAAATCTAAATACATAGATTTTCACAAATAAAGAAACAGAACTTTTAAATGAAAGCCCCACATTCAGCTGCAGAGGGAATATGAAGACTTTAGAATGTAGCACAGACGTCGATCAGGGTGGAAATTATGCAGCCTAAATACCTTTCATGTAGCTTCAAATCTGATAAAATGAAACTCCAATCTTTCAGGCTTTACATATAGTCACCGTTTAAAGGAAAAAAAAAGACTCACCTTCACAAAATGATTGGAGAACAAGGAAAGGAACGAGGAGCTTAGCAGCCGTCATCCTGCACCCTGAACCCACAAACGAAACCCACGACATCGCCTGCACCTAATGAAAAAACACACAAACAGAAAAAACAGTCAGTTTTATTGTTAACTATATCAGCTTGGCTTTTATGTCAATTCACAGACAGCAGCTAATCATTTTACCCCTTTAACAGTTATATGTGAATGTTTTAGAGCAGCTTTAACAACCGATATAAGAGAAAGAAGTAGAACTATTTGACACCTAATATAGATTATAATGAAATATAACATATTTCTAACATTACTATTATAAATAATTATGTTATTTACTATATTTCTCCTAATTTTTTTTAAAGGAAAAAATGGAAACTGGTTGGGAAGATTAGAAAGGAATTGGTAAAATCATCTTTAGTGTTGCATGTTAGAGAGAAAGTGGATATGCTGGTGATTGTAATTATTAAAAAAAAATGTTTACAGATCAATTTGCATTAGGGCCACTATTTATCAGGGTATTTATATATATATATTTTTCAATCATAAAATATAAACTCTTACATTTTTAAACTAAGTCTGTATAATCAAAAGAAGGATTTATTCTGTCTTGAAAAACCAAACAAGTGCAAATATCCATGTTAGTTCAATATTATAACAGCCCAGTTCAACATTATGGATTGTCTACAGGTTTAGTAAATGTTAATTTCCTCTAAACACACATCTAACATCGGCAAAAGAAAATGGCAGCCTACTCCCCTGCGACTCCCAGCAAAATCCCCTCCAACTTCCATCCACTGGCCTTCTACTGGACGTGCATTTTTTTTTACTCTGCCTCCACCTTTTCACTGAATTACAGGGTCTGACCCGGAGATAATGCTTCTCTTTAGATCTTAATATCCATAAATAATGACAAAAAGAATATTTTAGCACAAAGATTGATGTTTAAAAAGGAACTGTAGGGGCCCCATCAAGGAAAGTAGGGACATTTTAATTGGCTACTACTGTAATCACAGAACATACAGTTTAGATGCATTATACTACAGACTAATTTTCTGTATTAATTCATTGTCTACATTTATTCTGCTTTAATTTCCTCTAATCTTATTACACCTCTATAATTTGTTACAGGGTTTTAAAGTGTAATTTTATTTTTCCCCCCAAAATTAGTTTATCTAAATTCAAGAAAAACTTTACAGAGATATTTCTGCTAATCTAAGATCCTGTATCTTAATGACCCAATAAACTGACAGCAGAGTTAAAGGTCACAAAACTTAAAGCTACAGTGTGTAACTTTCAGCGACATCTAGCGGTCAGACTGCAGACCGCAGCAACATGAACATCTCAACAAAGCTTTGTTGTGTTCTCTTAAGGATGAGAAAATGTGATTTATTTCAAGGCTTATTTTAAGGTGAGTGGGAAAGACATTTGAGGTAAAGGATGGTTGTGCTGTTTTTTAAAGATTAATTTGCTCTCCTTCGCATTCCTGAATGGTTGCATTTGTTCTTCTCTGTAGTATAAATCTATTTCCACAAGTTGTTTGCTTTACTCTTGAGCTTTAGGAGCCTTTAATTTCTCCTCCTTGGTTTAAAAGCCAGAGAACATTATGTCAACTATTAGGAAAAAGTTATAGTGGACATATGACACCAACGCTCTATTTAGAACATTTCTACCGTATTTGAAGTATTGGGTTGGTTGATCCTCATTAGGAAACTCAGAGTAAATATAAAGACCTACTGTATATGATAAAATAATGTAAAAAGAAAACAAAAACTGTTGTTATTGAGAGGAATGAATGATGATGAAGGACGATTCAGGTTGGAACAGACAGACGTGATGATTTTTAGAAAAATTGGGAAGGTCATAATTGCACCCCCCTTTCCCCATAAAACCACTGGGAGTTTAACAACACAGCAAACTATAATTAGGTGTTTGTAGAGGAAATCCCATCAGCTCATTTTCTACCAAGAACTTTATTTTTTAAACACTGAAGCCTTTGCTTGACTTCAGGTGCAACTCGCTTAACCTGAAACACAAACGGAGCCCCCAGGCCATTGTCAGACTGTGCGGGAAAACTGAAGAAATAACACAGCGCAACCTTTCATCTTAAGACGGCTAAGACCTTGAAGAAGTCAGTTAACTGTGATCCGAGGCACTCACTGTTCGTGGCACTGATCCAGCTAAAAGGCAGCTGGATAAAATGGAGAAGACTAAAGGTCTAACTTGCTGCTATGGTGAAAAAAAAACTTTAAAATACCTGGATATGATAGGAACAATTGTCTTTTTTTAAAAATATGATTCTAAATTTCAAGCTGATAATGCTAATATACTTGGCTTGTCTTAAAGGCAAATATGTTTCGTCTTCAAGGTGGTAAAACAGCAGGGCGACGGTGTCGGAGGTAGAGGTTAAAGGAATAGTACACCCAAAACATGATTAGCCTTCATTTTCTACTCACCCCCATGCTGAACAACACTCTGGAGTACTTTTTTGATATCTCAAATGCATCTGGAGTCTGGGAGGCTTCTTGCTGTCTGCTGACATTCAAATAATGGAGGTCTATGGCCGAGGCAGAAAGGTCCATAAAAGTCCACAAAAAGCGTGTCAATATTCCTCCATACTGCTCGTCCAATGTATTCCAAAGTGTCCTGAGTGAGGTAGCATCCAGAATTTTTTCGAAGCGAAGTCATTTAGAATGTTTTTTAGAGCATAAACAGTAGTGTATAGGATTTCCTAAAAGCGGCTCGCAAACTCTCTCGTGGAAAGCGGCAGACCAAACCAGCGCATTCAGCTCGACACAAAAGAACTCATGCTCTTCCTCAACACACTGAGAGTCCTCAGACATTTTTTCTTTCGTTGTTTCTTTTCTTTGCACAGGTAAGCGGCACATTTCTTCTTCTGCAGCTTGCATTATTGGCAGAGCAGGCGCTGAATGTGCACTTTTCATCTGGTTTGGTCTGCGACGGCTTCCGTAGCGTCGTGATCGCGCAGTATCGCGCAGCTTTCAGGAAATCCTATACACTACTGTTTATGCTCTAAAAACATTCTAAATGTGTTTGTTTCGAGTAAAGAGGATACTGCTACCACCCACTCAGGACACACCTGGAATACATGAGCGGCAGCGAAACAGTATGGAGAGAATATTGCACCTGCGTTTTCAATGAGACTTGCACTATAGGAACTTTATCAGAGAGCGACACACACCTGACAACCCAGCTGATCCAAGCAGGGCAACCAGGCTACAGATCTCAAGACAATCCAAAAGCCCCACTACTCCAGAGCCTTCTTCAGCATGGGGTGTAGAAACTGAAGGCTAATATGTTTTTTGGTGTACTATTCTAAGGACACAAATGCTGAACATGAGAGGCAGAGATGAGTTCTTTGCACGGGGAACAAAAAGCCAAATCCAAGAATCAAGAAACAGGGAAACCAAAAAACAGTGCAAAACACACTCCAGGAGCCAAGCAAAGACAAGAAACCAGCCCTGAAGAACTGCACAGGAGGAGTATATATGGGAGACAGAACAAGGACTGGAGTGATCAGCTGATATGGAGCAGGTGTGGATAGAAGTGACTAGAAGGGAGCTAGGGGGAAAAAACTGCTTAAATATAACACAAAATGAAAAATAAACCAAAGATCAACAAAACAGAATGACAGATACTGAAACCTCAAAACTCAAATTCCAAAAGGGGAAAACCATAACAGAGGGTGATGTATAATCCAAATTCATTGCTTTGTGATTCAAAAAGTTTGTGATATAATTAAAACATATGTTTTAACATGTTATCTTGATTTTTTTTTATTATTATTCTATTGACAGCGTGTGTCACAAAAACAATTTTGTTATTAGGTGTAAATAATTTTTGAAATTCTCTGTGCAGTAAGGTTTGAAGTTTAATGGTTACCTTGGTAAGCCCAATCGTTACTTTTACAAAAGGAGCATTTTTTAGGTTTTTCCCATCAACCTCAGTAAGTTGTTACATTAAAGCAGATTTTGCACAATTTCTTAGTTAAATAACCTGCTGCTGTCATTTTTGCACATCTCTGATGTTGCTGCTATTTCCAATTATCAATTACTGTAAAAATTTATTCTCCAGGTGCACAGTTTGTATATTGTTAAAACACTTTACAGTTTAGTATTTTATTGTTTATCTTTTAACTCTTCATTATTATGTTATTCTTATACATTTTTTTGAGGTTCAAATTTGTGTGACCATTTTTTTTCCATATTTTTTTTATTTTTGCCACTGTAAACACCAGAATTTCCCCATTGTGGGACAATAAAGGGATTTTCTATTCCATTCCATTCTATTCTATTCTATTCTATTCTATCCTATTTACAGCTTTTACTATAACTGTTATATTTATATGTAATTAAAGAACTTTATCATACATTATTATTTGTTTATTTCAAATAATATAGAATAAGATAAAGGTGAAGAAGGAGGTAAGGCAAAAAGTTTAAAGGGAGATAAGGAGACAGTAATGGAGGGAAAAAAGAAAGGAAGTCTATAAACAGAACAAAAAAAGTATCATGGGTAAAAACAATCAGCACATAAAAAAAACAAAAAAAAACATCTCTGACTATTTCAGAATTTTATTTTTTATTAAATATTTTTTTACGAAATGTCTTATGCTTCCACTGCTGTTGAATTTAGAGTTTATCAGAACATCTGTGCATCAGTAAAGATCTGCATCCATCAGGGGTCATGAGAAGCCAGCGACCGGCCGCACAGGTCCCAAGGCAGACAGGGGAGAAGAGTGGAGAAGAGCTACAGGGAATTTTCCAGATGCGTCAGGAGGCTACGGCGATGGGGGCTTTCCCGACAGCGGGCAACACCTGAGTAGATTAGTCAGGGGTCTAGAATCCCAAGACCCAAGGTAGTCCAGGACTCGGCATGCAGACCCCTCAACCCCACACTAAGGCATGATCAAACAATCCACCAAGCAATCCCCGGCCAACAGCCACTGCACGAAAGGCCCCCATCGTAGAGGAGGACAGCCAACTAACTCTGCTCCACACTCATTGCCTGACCAATCCAAAACATCTGCAGCCTTACTCAGGAGTAAATCACAACAAGTACGAAACTTCTCCAAGCACATGAAGCTGAGCAGTAAAACACAGCAGAGCGCTTCAAACTGTCAGGCCAACACCAGCAGCCCTAACCCTCCTGTCCAAGAAGAGAGCGTGGGGAGGAAAGATCCTTTTTTTGCTGCAACTTTCCTCCTGAGTCCAGGGATGTTTAAACCCCAGTCCATAGGGATCACCTTTCCTCATGTTTAGAGGTTTCTCTGCTCCAGCATACCTGAATCAAATATTTGCATTCCTGCCTCAGCAACCACCAAAGTCTGCAGAGGCCTTTTAATTAACTATTTGTTTCAGTCCGATGTTTAAAGGCAGGGAGACACCTATAACAAGGAGATTGGATTGGATCCTGAGGTTCAGGACTAAAGCAGCCCTCGTTCTAGACATGCACAACAAGGCAGAGCATTGTTCCATGTTGAACGTATATCCAGTCCTCACCAGAAATGACTTCAGCATTTTTTATGTTGCTGCAATCCCTGTTATACATTCTGATCATCACTTTCACTGCACCACAGCATTTATCTAACTTTGTTCTGCTCTTCTCCTGAATTATATATTTATGCAATGAAAAGATTTCAATTCTTTCATTTTTAAAAATTTCTGCAAATTATGCCTTTAGCTAGGGAACGTAAATAACCAAATATAAGAGAATTTCTTCTATTTTAGCTAATTTTTATTTCAGATTCATCAAATTGACTATAATTCCTAACAAGTGAGAAAACAAAATGACTAATTGCTGAAATTAAATCCAAAGGTGACTCCAGATAGCTGCTTTTTACATTTCTGTTTCTTTCAGCCAATATACATGTTTTTATCTTACTCCGCATATCACTGAAACCTGTCATTTTCAGAGGGTAAATACACTTTGTAGATGTATTTGTTCAAGTAAAGCAGCCGAGTGAAATCTATCAAAAATTTCCACAAAAGAGCCGCACTGTGCTCAGCATAAACAATTAAACAACGGCTTTCAGAGCAATTTAAGTTTGGCCAAACTGTAAATCTTAAATAAATAAGCTGTTCCTTTTTGAAAGGCCAATTTAAATGAACGTTTCTTAAATGTCATCTGCTAATATTTGGAGCGTAACAAATAGTTTAGTTTGTTTTCCTGCTCCTGTGGAACAATTTGTTCTTTGTGTTGAGGTGGGTTTCACATGGATGCATGGATCTTGTTCACCATTTGTTGCTGCTCTTAAATGAAACGCGCTCCTTATTCCACTGCTCTTAAGTTATAGTACCACTTGAAATAACAGGTCTGAAAATGACATGTTAATTAGTTTCATTTTATGGCTTTATGTAGCAGACCCGGCCACTGTCTGGCTAAGAAAACTGTGCTTTATGGTGGATACAGTAAACGCAGCTCCAATCACTCTATTCATAATGTAATGTGGGGGTTGGCAATCAAAAAGCCCATTTTGCTTTCCAGGGGCCCCGAGTCGGTCTTAGCTTCTACAATTAAAAATTAAAAGCAATTCATTGCTAACAGACTGTTGTTGCCATTGTTCAATCAAACACCTGGTAACTTTGAAACCTAACTCTATAATGCAAAGCTTTCTATGGCTTTCTAATGGTCAAGGAAACTAAAACTGTTTTCAAATGTTTTGAAGAGCTTCAGGTTTTAATACTAAGTCCCACTCAATGGCTTCAAAGTGTAAAACTGAGTAAAATCCAGAAAGAGTGATTAAGATAGGAGAAGTCCCTTGACTAGAGCATGGAGTTATCATTCTACAGAGCAGAAAGCTGAGCAGGGATGGGAAGACTATAATATCACCATCCATACGCTGGTGAAGATTCTCAGTAATCTCAGGTCAAAGTCATTGAAAAAAGTTAAAAAACAATCAATTGGACTTGGTTTCTAAGTTTCAATTTCCATCCAGGAAGCTTTTTCAGTTCAAAATATAAGAATTAGCATTGAGTTCGAAGCTTTATATAGTAGCCCAAAAGCTTGTTTCGGCTACCAAAACATGCAAATTGACCAGCAGAACGGGTCCGCCCCTTAGGAGTGGGGAGTTGTTTTGGGTTCTTTGTTAGTCTGCAATACCCGATGGTAACCTGACTCCGCCAGATGGATTTGATCCGCATATCCATCTGGAAACCTTCTGTTGCAGTAATTTTGGGAAGGCGCGAAAATTGGTGATAAGACGGGCCAAATAAACCAATCAGATCAACGAAGCATATGACGTACTAACTAGCAGACCCGGCGACGAAAACACAACCACAAGCCAGGCTACTCTTGCCAAAACCAGTCGGGAGAAGAGCAAAAAACATATTTTCCTCTGAGAAAAGCCTCCAGAGCAGTGTTTTGCTCTTCTTTCGAGTGAATAAATGCTCTGTAATTCGATAAAACTTGCATGATAGCCGCTAACGCTAGTTTCATCGGCTGAAGCAGCCATGTTCTTTTTAGACTGAACGTTCGCGCTTCTGCGATTCGTCACACCTCAACCCGCCTCAAAGCCAACGCTGATTGGGCGTTCGTTTGGTGAACGGCTCCAAATTTTCTTAAACGGAGAGGCTCTCCAGACTTGAAAGCTCGTTAGATCAGGATGGTCTCACGAAGCTAAGTAATTACAGTAGTAGCCCTTCAAAGTTTCCTAACTATTCTCAATGGGCCTTGGATGGTCCCCTACAATTCCTTATTAAACATCAATCTTTGTACTAGAATATATTCTGTCATGATTTGTGTACATTAATATCCAAATAGAAGCGTCATCTCCTTGTCAGACCCTGTAAATCAGAGAAAAGGGGGAGTCAGAGTAAAATAATATGCAAGAGGGGCTCCCTCCAGTGGCTGGAAGTTGGAGGGGATTCTGCTGGGAGTTGCAGGGAAGTGGCCTGCCATTTGGCTGGCGTTAGACTTGGAAGGGCCATTTTGAATGGCTGCTACTGTACCCAAAATAGCACATTTTAGTTCAATCTGACATGTCCAAACAAGCTTACCATAATTAAGTTGATAAAGTAAGAAGCGGAAAAAAAAGGATGTTATTCCCCAGGTCAAACTTTATATGAATATGTTGTTTTCAAACCTTGTGACATTTCTTTACATTTCCTACAGGTTACTAATGTCCCACCGAGTAAAACTTGTTTGAAAACCACATTTAAAAGAGGACATGATTTACATCCAAATGACGTCTACATTTGGTTGTAAAGTGAAAGGTAAAGATCGTTGATCTTGAAAATGATCTTGACCTTCAAAGTCTATTTTTGGGTAAAATGGGACAAAATCAGCCCCACAAACAGCCCAATGCAACAATTATTTTTGGACTAAACCAAAACTATGATGGACTGATGGACAGATTTACCCTTAAAACCAACGCCTAAGTGACGTCTGGTATTTAGGGGGTAATTCTCGCAAATACATTACATTGATGCCAATGTTTCATCTAACAATCTGAACTCCACAGCTTGGCTGATATGATGGATATGCGGAGCAAATCCATCTGGCGGAGTCAGGTTAGTAATTACTGACTCTTGGTGTTGATGTCAAGGGAATTTAATATTTGACTTGTATCCTCAACATGTTTATTCTTAAAAAAAATGCATTAAAAAATTGGGGAGTTAATATTTTACTGAGTGCTCAGTATGTTTAGTAATCTCCATTTTTTTCTTTAAGAGACTCATGTCATGTTGGAGATAAAGAGATTGGATGGTTGGAGAATTACTCAGCTCATCAGAGCATTGCTGTCCTTCCCTCCTTGACAAAGCTAAAGTGTTTGCTTATCTGGCTTTGATCAACGTGTTAATGAGTGACAGCTTTTTTATGAGAACTGAGAGCAGACAGAATCCTCATCGATTTGCTGTGATAATCCAGATCTGGCTGCAGGCTGAGAACCAGCACCCTTCCTGTGAGAGGGGTCCTTATGAGGTCGCGGCAAGTCAGACACAATTGCCTTGTAATCAATAATATCGAGTGCAGAAAGCCTGCAGGATTTTACAATTTGGCCTTTTTGGATAGAGCATGTTTGGTGCAGACATTATTCTTCATTTTAGCCTAATTACATATGGAAGTAGGGGAAGAAATCTAAACGAATTACATATGCAGGTTCATCTAAAAAAAAAAAAATAGAGTTTGATCATTTTTGTCTCCTTTCAGGACATAGAAGTACTATCGAACAGACTAATTATAAAGGGTGAAATAATTTTAGAATGTAATTTTTATGATTTTTGCTTAAGATAAGATAACCAAAAATTGGGCATCTTTGGAAATAAGAATATTGAATTAGATCTACAAAAAGGATAGTTCAAATGCACATTTTCAGTCTGTAAAGTTTTTGTGTCTCTTTTGCTAATGCTCTATAGATTTAACCTGACTCCGGCCAGATGGATTTGGCTCAAGATATCCATCTGGAAACCTTCCGTAGAAGTAATTTTGGGAAGGGGCTTAAATATTGGGCGATTGGCCTATGTTTGGTGATAGAAGGGCCAAATAAAGCCCAATCCAGAATCAGCCCAGAAGCATATGACATTACTAACAGAGCGAATGGCGAAGAGGAGCCAATTGATAGATCAAACTCTTGCTGTAACCAGGCGGGAGAAGAGCAAAAAGCATCTTTTCCTCCTGAGAAAAGCCTCCTCCAGAGCAGTGTTTTGCTCTTCTTTCAGTGGTGAAGAAATATTCTGTAATTCCGATAGATAAAACTTGCTCGACAGCCACGCTTAATGCTAGTTTCATCGGCTGAAGCTGCTATGTTCTTTAAGACTGAACTGTTGCGCTTCGCTAAGGGCCACACCTCAACCACGCCTCAAAGCTAACGCTGATTGGACGCTCGCTTGGTGAACGGCTCCAAATTTCTTCAACGGAGAGTCTCCAGACTGATTATTGCGAAAGTGAAACCTTGAAAGCTCGCTGCGAGATCAGGATGGTCTCACAAGGCTACTATAGATTCCCTGTAGGATTCAGCTTTAGGTACCTTAGGCAGTGTGGGCAGATGTTTAATTCTGCTGGAAAAGGAAATCAGCATCTTCAGACAACCTTAGACAACGGTGGTGTCGGATGTTTGAGTTTGCCCTGCAAACAGAGGGTTGTCGGCTCAAGCACCGCCTCCGGCTTTCAGTATCGTTCTGTCCTTGGGCAGGACACTTCACCTGCATTGCCTATAGATGGCGGTCGGAGGGCCTGGTGGTGCCAATGTGAAGCAGGCTCACTTCTGTCAGTGAGCCCCAGGGCAGCTTTGGCAACGATATAGTTTGCCAGCAGCAGTATGTGAGTGAATAGGTTGAATGACTGAATGTAATGTGGTTTGGTCAAGTCCTCTTACTCGCAAAAGTGCAGGCCATTTGCCATTTTCTCCATTACCTGAGACCTTGATTTCCAAATGCAAAATTTGCTTTCATCCAGAAAGAGGGCATTGCACCAATGAACAATGATCAAGTATCTATTGAGAAGTGGTTTGTGACAACAAATGCAACATTTGAAGTCCATGTGTAGGACTATCCTTTAGTAGCTCCATACCCTGACAACAGCCTCAGTCCACTCTCCCGATTTAAATGCATTTTGCTAGACAATCATCTCAAGAACATCTGTCAAGTTAGCATTCTTCCCTCATGATTGTGTAACTTACTGACCCAAAATGAGAGACTATTTAAAGGTTCAGGAAACCTTTGCAAGTGTTTGAGTTAATTAGCTGATTAGGGTGTAACATCGTGAGCTTCCAGTAATAAACTCTTTTGCAAAAGTCCAATTTTCTGAGTCACTGAATTTTGGGGTTTTCATTATCTCTTAAACAATATCATCATATTTCACTCTGTGTGTAAGGAATCAGCATAATACAAAGTTCATGGTATAAATGACAGAAAAGATTTTACTTGAGATGCTTCTACCTTACTAAACACTAAAATGACCAGCTTCTGAAAGGTTATAGATGAGCTCTATGTCATGAGATTGTTTAAGTGTAATTTATTGTCCTTTGGTTTTAAATAAAGTGGTATATTTTATGATAAAATGAACTATTCCCACAATAAGATAGAATTGGGTTATTCCAACACGGTGGAGGGATTATCATAGTTTGGGTCAGTTCTACTGCGTCTGTTTAAGATGAGTGATGAAAGTTATGGAAGCCCCTAAATTTTTGGCCGAAGCGAAAAAAACCCGAAAAATTAGGGGGAAAAAAGCCTGAAAAACGAAACACCGAAATAAGTTATGTCAAATTTTAAAATCTTAGTATTTCTGGCCAAGATTTGTACTAACCCTATTTAAAAATGTATATATATATATATTTTTTACTCAAGGCATTTTAATAAATTATATATTTGTCATGCTCCCTTACCTCCAGCAGGATCACTGGGAAACTGTATTGTGTTTTTGAAACATGTTCATCCACAGACGGAGTGGAGATGTTTGGTGTCAGTTTCCTTTTTTTCGGGTCAAATTCCTTCTCATACACAGAATGGTGATGTTTGTCGCTACCGATCCGTACCATTAGCCGCGATCCGTGCACCATCAGCTCATTTTGGCGCCTGCTTGGCGAACAGAATAACTTCGGGTCGCCAAAAAATTATGTAATTACGGTACTGAAAAAGAAACTGGTATAATACAGCAAATAATTAAAGAATACTTTAAAACTTTCTTGTATAGTAAATATATTGAAGGCTTTTCTGGAAGAAATGGATGCTTTTAAATTCAATCCATTGTATTGCTTGACGTCATCATCAGACATGCTAAAAGAGCAGCCTGGGAATATATTATGAAAAACTGCAGGTCACGCGAAAGGTAGCAAATGAATTCATTGTGGGATCAGTACTGCTGGAGTGGATAGTTAAGTTACAAGTAAATCAAATATTTAAACAAATTTAAATATATACACTGTGTGACGTATATATTGCGCATGCTCAGAGCAGTCAAGTAACTATCACAAGGCGATTGAACTTTTTTTGTATTTCTGTTTTTATATTTTAGAAAATACAATATTGATGAAAAATACAAAGATATACAAAGAAGAAACCCATGCCTACTAAAATACAAAAAAGAATAAAAAAGTAAGAAAAAGGAAATAATATTACCACCGGAAGTTATTCTGTTTGTGCAGGCGCGCACAAATGAGCTGATGGTGCCGGACTCGTGTAATGACACCAGCAAACATCAACAGCTAACAGAGCTGTCATTACCCGATCGCCGGGCCGCGATCAATATTGGCGCCCAAATGAGCTGATGATGCGGATGGTACTGCAGTGCGGTCGGGTAATGACAATGTTAGCGTTTGGCTTTCTATGGCATCATTTTTATACCAGTGATACGACCTGACCAACGTGCAGCGTTTAAGCCTCCACACCCTCTCTCAAAATTGCCCCTAATGACCCCCCTTTTAGAAGCATACCCCACTATCGGGTTAGCCTCGTGAGACCATCTTGATCTCGCAAGCTTTCATGATTTCACTCGCTAATCAGTCTGGAGACTCTCCGTTGAAGAAAATTTGGAGCCGTTCACCA
>JAGKQL010000052.1:2994285-3019285 GCA_018398635.1 Cyprinodon brontotheroides
TCTGATTGGTTTATTTGGCCCGTCTATCACCAACATAGGCCAATCAGTTAACCAGTATTTTCGCCCCTTCCCAAAATTACTTCTACGGAAGGTTTCCAGATGGATATGCGGAGCAAATCCATCTGGCGGAGTCAGGTTAGCAGTCTGCATCACTGGGGTCCCCCAGGGCACAGTTCTGTCTCCTTTCCTATTCACCTTCTACACCTCAGACTTCTCCTACAACACGTCAGATGCCACCTCCAGAAGTTCTCCGATGACTTGGCCATTTTAGGCGGAATGAGCTGGAGTACCGGTTGGTCATCATGGTCTTTGTGGACTGGTGTGACCCCCACCTCACTCCCCTGTGAACATCCAGGGGCAGGACATAGAAAATGTGGACAGTTTCAAATACCAGGGTGTGCAGGTCAACAATAAACTGGACTGGACTGATAACACCGACGACCGAAGGAACAGAGCTGGCAGCGCAAAGTGGGACAGAAAGATACCGAACAAACTGATGAGAAAGGCCGCTTCTGTCCTAGGCTGCCTTCTGGACTCAGTGGAGGAAGTGGCTGAGAGGAGGCTGCTGTCCAAGCTAACATCCATCATGGTCAACACCTCTCATCCCATTCACCAGCCTGTAGAGGAGCTGAGCAGCTCTTTTAGTAACAGACTTATACAGCCCATGTGCTAGTCATTGATCCCTGCTGCCATCAGACTTTACAATGCGACATGCTAATGAAGGTTCTCAGTCATCCAGGTCAAAGTCATTCCGTAAAAATTCCAAAAAATATCCACTGGACTTGGTTTCCAAGATTTGAAGACGTTTCGCCACCTCTCCAGGAAGCTTTCTCAATTCAAATGTCTGGATCCGCAGTGAGTTTAAGTTGATTGTTGATGACCGACTCTTAACAATCATAGACAGGTTTCAGGTATTACAGGAGATAATCCCCCCCTTAACGGCAATCCCCCCCTTTAACGACCGATCCTCAGAATCATAGACAGGTTTCAGATATTACAGGCTAACGATGGAACCAAACGACCCATTCATCAGTTACCATTTGCATGTTTCCAAGCGATACAAGGCTTTGTCTATATGAGATTCAATCTCACTGCGGATCCAGACATTTGAATTGAGAAAGCTTCCTGAAGAGGTGGAGAAACGTCTTCAAATCTTGAAAACCAAATCCAGTGGATATTTTTTTGAATTTTTACGGAATTTACAATGAGACACTACAACCTGGTATAATAACACCGCATTAACTTATACTATTAAACTATTTAACAAACCAGAAACCACACTTTACCTGCCACCACCTTACTGTCCACAATATACTGTATATATAAGTCACCTTAAATCTTTCCTTTAATTTTTACCATCCACTATACATATCTGGATGCACTGTATATACTTCATGCACCTTTTCCTCCTTTGTGAACCTCCTGTCTGTTTATAAAAGCCGATGTCACAAGTGAATTTCTCCATTGTGAAATCAATAAAGTTCTATTCTATTCAAAGCCATCTGAAAATTCACTTATAATCCTTTGGTGAGATTGATATTTAAAACCTTTACATTTGCCTAATACAAGAATATACAAATAATACATATATGTTATAATTGTGTGGCTGACTGATAATAAACCTACAATGTTTACATATATATAATTTTTTCCCATTATTTTCCATTCTCAAAATTCCTCTCTGGTGGAAAAGCTGTAAAATATATTAACAATATGACTCCAATTCATCAGAGAGATTTGCTTTATGTAAATCATTTTAACCCACACAGCCTTCATATGCTAATAAATTCATTAAAAGAAAAATCTTAACTTCTCTTGTACCTAAAAAATTCTGAAACTGGTTTAGTTGCATGAAAAGCTGCAGCAGTATTGTTCTCCCTTCTAATGATTTCCCACCTACTTCCATGTTTATGGATAATCTTTTCGTCAGTTTGTCATGCACACAATAAGCTTGGACAAGCTCTAAAAGGTGAACGAAGATAACACGAGATAAGTTGACTGTGTCAGAGTTGATGCTAAAACTCAGCAGACTCATCCATAACCTTTAGTCCCCCTCTTTGTTGGAATAATGTCTTTCACTCAACCAACAGTTGACCGTCTCTTCTGGTTGAAAGATCAAAACGCACCATTTAGCAGCTGCTCTTCAGCACAGATGACCTTTGAAGCTCAACTCTTCACCTCTCTCTTCATTCAGTGTCTCCAGCAGCATCCTGCCCTGCATGCTTGCTGCTCTCCGTTCCAGATCTGGATGCCAACAGCTAGGATCTTTCAGAACAGGGACTAAACTATGGCTGTTTTGTGAAGCAAAAAATATTTCAGCATGAAAACCACCTCAGGCCATGAATTTCTCGTATTTTACTTTGTGATAAAAGCTCCAAAAGCATCCGCAATTTTCTTCAATTTAGTAGTACATTAGCAAAGTAGTAAATCAATTTACAATAAACTACAAGTGTTTTTAAAATGAACGTATTAAAGGAATAGTACACCCAAAACATGATTAGCCTTCATTTTCTACTCAACAACGCACTTTCTACTCATGCGCACTTTCGTCTGGTTTGGTCTGCCGGCTTCCGTAGCGTCGTGAACTTGCATGTGCGCGCTTTCAGGAAATCCTATACACTACTGTTTATGCTCTAAAAACATTCTAAATGACTTCGTTTCGAGTAAATTCTAGACGCTACCCACTCAGGACACTTGGAATACATTGGACAAGCAGTATGGAGGAATATTGACACGTTTTTTGTGGACTTTTGTGGACCTTTCTGTCTCGGGCGCCATAGACCTCCATTATTTGAATGTCAGCAGACAGCAAGAAGCCTCCCAGATCTCCAGATGCATTTGAGATATCAAAAAAGTACTCCAGAGTGTTGTTCAGCATGGGGGTGAGTAGAAAATGAAGGCTAATCATGTTTTGGGTGTACTATTCCTTTAAATATTTAGCGATATCACATTAAAATTTGGATTAGTTAATATGTTAGTGATCTGTACAACACAATCAATTCAGGAAAACATAGTTTCACATCTGTAAGGACCTGAAAGCCTTGCTGAATAACAACTGGCAGAGCAAAATCATCTTTGCTGCCTCTCCATCCTCTACAGGCATTTTTCTGCTGTTCTGCCTCAGTGCCTTGGCTGATTTAATGACCACACAGCTGGACCACAGGAGACCTGGCTGTGAAAATTGGAAAAGCAGACACTGATCGTAATCATGAGATACGGAGAATGTTATGTAGATACGAAAAGCAAAAGGCGATAAGAGTATAGTTTTCAGATGGATGGAGGTAAAACTGAAAGAGTTTTCTCTTTATAATGATAAACGACTACGACTTTCAAAGTGGAATCACAAATAAAACTCTTCTTGACTATCATTTCACGGATGTCTCCATATCTCTTGATTATCCATCAAACATATTGCCTCAGACGCTTCAACAGAAACAGGGCAGAAGGCAGTTACAATATGGCAGTGCTATTTCAAGCTCCGAAAGAACACCAGGTGTTGAACATAGTTTGGCAGCAGTTTAATCCATTTAGGAATTTAGATGTTGAGCAGGCGAGTTCCTGAAGTTCAGACTGAGTGTCAGAATGAGGAAGAAAGGGGATTTAAGTGGCTTTGAATTGGCAGTTGTCAGTGCCAGACAGGCTTGTTTGAATCTTTCAAAAATTGCTGATCAACTGAGATTTTTCACACACTTTAAGTTTATACAGCTTATACAGAATCTATTGGGTGGCAGAGTATGAGCCGCTTCTCCTCCACATGTATAGGAGTCAGCTGGGGTGGCTTGAACATCTTTTTTGGATGCCTCCCACCTGGAGGAGGCCCAGGGGACGATGAAGGACATGCTGGAGGACTATGTCCCTCGGCTGGCCTGTGAGCAGGCTGTGAGGAGAGAAGGAAGTCTCTGCTGAGACCCAGTCTCCGATGACACCCAATACGAAGAGTACGACTAAATCAAATACCCGCTGGTTAGAGCCAAAATATATAAAACAACATTTCTGGACGGTCAACAGATTGAACTTTGAATCACAGAGATATAGGTGGCTGAGTATCAAATTGAGTACCATTCCTGTAATTACAGAGCAGCGGGGGAAAAAAAAGCGGGTTTACAGTTCTCCACTGGCTACACACTTCCCAGATCCGAACGCAATAATAAACCTCTGGGATGTGGAAAACCAACATATCCTCATTATGCAGGAACTCTGTCCTAATGGGCCAAAATCTCAGATAAATTTCTAGCACGTTGCCAATATTGTGAAATTTAAGGCTATTCAAAAATAATACAGGGGTTATTAGCCTGACTTGTTTTAACCTCTCTACTCAAACTAACAGTGTACAACCAATAAATCTCAGCACTGTAGAGAGATGGAGCTGGTCGGACTCATTTATCAGGAAGCAAAGTCAGAGAAGCAGAAGATATCCCTTGTCTGGACATAATGCTCTAACTCTGATTCAACAGTGGGATGTGTGCACAATGGCCTCATGATTCTTAACATCTTAACATAAGATATATATGTCACGCGATCTGGCCTGTTTGCTCCCCCTTAATTGGTCATTTCTTTCACCTGCCGTTCCCCCCCCCCCGCCTCAATTATAATTTATTCCTCTCTCACCTGTTTCCTCTCTGGTTATATTCAGTTCAGCCTGAGCATTCAGGGCCAGATGTCATTATTTGTCTTTCTGTTAGCCTGTCATGTTAGTTTGATTCCTTGGTTCATGTCCTGGATTTTGGCGGCCAGTGGAAGGAGGATTTTGTGTTTGTCTCTGCTCTTCTGATCGTCCACTGTTCCTCCCCCCTGTGGAGTCCTCTGGGCTTTTTGGCTCTATATGTGAGGAGTGTTCAGTTTTATTCCAGTGGGCCTGGCTCCAGGGAGGAGACCAGTTTAAAGGATAGTGTCGGGATTTTTGACATGAATCTGTATGGCATCCCCATCACCCAGTGTCATGCAATCACACTGACTTACCCCTGGCAGCGTCCTGTGAGCAGAGTTCTCGTCCAGCTTTGGTCAAGCCGAAAGTAGTCCGGCAGGTTTGCTAGACCCAGCGAAATAAAACGTTTCTCTTCCCAAAACATTATGTGTTCAAAAGAGCTGATATTTTTGCATCCCAAAAACATTGAAAGTGGAAAAAGTCACACGTCGTTATCACTTGGTCCTATTTTCTCTCTGTTCAGTACAGTGCGCGCGCGTCATTCTGACAGCGAAGCTCAACTTTGACCAGATGCATGTCTTCTCGCCTAGGCTTCCTAGCTAGGCGGAGCGAGACATGCATCTGGCTGTTGTCAGGTTAGTAGGCCCCTAGCTGTCAGGTCATGGTGTCGCGCGCACTGAGTTCAAGTTCCGAGTCTCTAACGCCCTGTCTCGGGCTACGACTTTTTCCACTGTGCCTGCCTGTCTTCACCTGATCCTGTCTGCTCCTGTGCGTGACCACCTGGTCATGCTTCTGGTCCCAGTCTGACTCTGAACCCTCCTGGAAGCCTGTGGATGGATGGAAGTCTGGATCCTGCCACCTGTCTCTGTTCCTGTCTGATCTGGTTCCTGCCTGTTCCTGTCTGTTCTGGATCCCTGACCAGGATCAGCTTCCAGCATCACCTCTGGGACTGCAGCACTGCATGACACTCGTGGTCTCCGACTGTTAAAACCAGGTAAGTGACCAACCCAGATAATCATATATCAGTTTATCGTGTGGTCACTTACCTGTGTTTCCTCCCTAGAGTAAGCCTGAGATTGGGCGGTGCCCCCGCCCCATCCGTGGTTCGAGCCACAGTGCCCGCTTTTGTTTTTGTTTTATTTTAATAAACCTTTTGAACTTTCCTACTGACTTCAATGTCTCTCCTGAATACTGGGTCCATCTGTCCACGATTCATGACAGAAATACTGCAACATCTATCTATCCATCTATCTATCTAGATCTATACTTTATACTCTGTGTGTGACATAAAATATGGATCTTCATTCCTGCCACGTAAGGCCATCAAATAATGTTTAACATAAAAAATACAGTAGGTTTAAAAAGGCAGAGCATCCATCCATCCATCCATCCATCTTTCTCCCTTTCTCCATATCAGTTGATCGTTCACGCCTAGTTCTCCGCGGAGTTCTCCTATGGCGCGAAAGCACAGGGCTTACTGTTACGCGCTTTAGTGAGCATGCCGCATGCGCTTTCTGCAATTTTGCGCTTGGTGAATTTCGCGGTACGCTATGCGCTGAGCGGAGATGCAGGGGAAACCGTGATGTGATGGGGAACGCAGCTTCGACGTGCGTAACACCGGTATTTCCATCAGAAAACGCTGTTTTGCTGCAGGAGTCCTCCTCACTTCAAATTCCATCTCTGTGTGTGTGCTGTACGCTAACACCCACCAGCAGAAACACCCACCTACCCAACTGACGGAATCTCACTATACATCAGCCATTCTCATCCTCCCCTCTCTCACCTTAGGGCGCTGCGATGAGTCTATTATGAAAAAAAGGGTTCATTGTGCGACCTGAGTAACGCGCAGTAACGGGTGTCTGCAATGGTAACTGCGCGTTATAGTTACAGTCAAAGTAATTAGTTAGATTACTCGTTACTGAAACAAAGTAACGCCATTAGTCCCATCACTGTCTGTGATACATTAGGATTCTTTTCTGCATAAGCTCAGAGAGGCTGCTAGCCTTAGCTATCTGGGTTTCAATCAAAGCCATGGAAGCAGAACACCGCCCTGCTCAGACTTTTTACACCTCTATGACATGGAGATCAAGCTGTGACTTCTCTTTCTAGAAGCTGTCATGAAAATTGAAATTCTGAGTTTTAACCAGTCTCTCCCTTTTGGCCAAATCTAAATCCAAAAGTTTATTAAAATAAACATTAATGCTTCTGGTAAAGGATGCATTTAGGCATACATTTTCAGTCATTTACTCACCTCCTTAGCTTACAGCAAATATTTCCTGACACAGCAGATTACAGTAGTAAAATACGATCCTTCCTCAAACCTTTTATCAATCTTCTACCCTCTATAAATTCCAGGTCCTTTTTCTCTATAAGTTTACCTTATTCTTTAGCATTACCTGCTGTCCTCCTTATGATGCTTCTGCTTCTATTGTGAAAATCCTCACATGGCAGCATAGAGGAGTTACTGTATCTGCAATTCATTTCCCTATTCCTCTTACTGGGTTTCATTTTGAGCCTGTCAGTCAAGGTGTCTTTTAAAAATGGGCTCTACCGTACATTTCAGGATTTTTTTCTCTGCTCCCTTTTTCCATTCTGAATAAATTTAGACATTGACAGAGCACTCAGCAAACGGACTGTCAGATCTGCTATGCCTTCCAAGACCATCGCCTGGAAAACTCAAGCAGTTTATAGTGGAACATATTACCACTTGAGATTATTTTAGTTCTTATCTTTCTAAAATATAATGTAGAGACGTGGAGGATTTCAAAGATGGACAAAATGAACTATAATTGAAAAGTTTTCGAAAGGCAAATCTTTTGGAAAAACAGTAAGTTATTAGTGACATAATCTCCTCTCGTAGGCTGAGGAGGATCGTGAGGAGCAATGCGGCATGAATATTTTTACTATTCCATATTCTTATTCTGAATCCTTTAATGATGAGACTGTGCATTTCTGTAAACACCTCATCTAATCATGAATTAGATTATGTTCAGACCCTTCTGCGCATGACAATCATCTCGTTACAATCCCTCTAAGTTCACATCAGCTGTAACAAAGCTTCCCTCTAATCAAAATCCCCACGACATGATTGCTGTTTACCGCTATGTTTCACTCTTTTGATGGTGCATTTAGTGCATCAACTTTTGCTGTGTCCTCCCTAATACCTATAAACTAGGGGTTTCCCGATGCAAATCCTTCATTCCCAATACGAAAATGATATTGCGGCTTTAAGCATTGACATAAACCGGACATGATATCAGCATGAATCATGCATATTTCATGACTTATTCAGGAGTGTAGGATGATAAAAAAAGGATTAATGAACTGATATTCCTGAAACAGAGGACAATAGTCAGCAACATCAGGTATGAGAACCACTAAACCCTTTCCAATTCTCCACAATCACATAAACTTAAAAATATATATATAGTAGAAAAGTTTTCCATAAGCTTTCTACTATCTAAAGTATTACTTGTAGGCTGATATATTCCCATATTCATTTTTTAGATGAAAAATCAATATCTGATCAGAACATCCCTGTTATTAACTTCTTTTCTTTTGCTGTTTTTATCGTTTCCTCAAAACTATATTAGTGGTATAGAGTCATTCTCATTCCCAAACCTGAGCTCTGGACCTCTGACACTCCTTCAAAGTTACTCCTGCAAAGTGGCTGCAATACCGATTGAAGACTTTGATGGAAATCAGTTGGACTACATAGTATTTCATGTAAAAGGGTAAAATTGAAATGCTCATTTTACAATCATTCAGTCCCTACTTGTTGGGATCTGGAGGTTTTGTCCACTTTCTCCACCAGAGGGCGCACGCAGTGGCACGGGCTGGAAAGGGGTGCTGCGGGGCTGCAGCCTCCTCATGAATTATTTAGCATCAGCCCCCCCATGGTGGGGGCTGTGGAGTAACATAATATTGTAGATTAAAACATTGAAATTATTTTATGTATTCATAAAAATTGTGTTACCTCTTTTTTTAAAAGACTGTGTTTTTGATATGGGATTAAAAATGATGGGCTGTGTATAAGATATAAACTTACTCAATGATTCATTATTTTAATATTTGTTATTTATTTTTAAAAACTAGGCTACTCCTGAAGTTCCTATCAGCCTACGCTCACATTCGTTGCATTCAGGCATTGCTATGCTGCGTGTGGCAGCAGAAACGTATTTAAGTAGACTATTTCGAGGTAAGAAATGGCTCTTTTAATTCCCTAGTTTCCACTGGGCCGCCAAGACGCTCACGTTTCCGCGTTGCTATATTTTGTGCTATGTTTATTTATATGCTGATGCCTAGCTGGGATCGTAGTCCTGTGGCTTGAGCCAGACGAGTCTAAGAGAAGAAATAAAGTAAAAATGTTCATGCTTTTGTTCCGGAGCATTTTAAATGGCAAGTTATGGCTATCGTACGTAGTTTCACACGCTATTTAGTGAATAACGCCAGCCATAGCCTGAAATTAGTTTTTTTTGTGTGTGTTTTTCAACCTGGTACTATCAGCCCCCTAGCTGAAACAACAGTTTCCAGCGCCTGGCGCACACGCATCTCATGAGCCGCACCGGCATGGACTTGCTCAAGACTGCTCATCAGAGACCAGATGGCGGTCAGGTTTAGGCCTTACCTATTTAGGCTATGTTTGCCAGCAACGCAGCAAGTGCGCCTGGTTTTCGCTGCTTGATTGGCGAGCTGTTGTTTGTTTTGAAATCCTGACTTCGCTGACAAATAGCTAGAATACCTGAAAGTTCTGGAGAAAGCCGGCCGTATGCATCTGCTCCAGCGCTTCGTGGTAACTTCGATGCATTTTAAGTATCTGCTCTGCCAGTTTTCAGGCGACATTAATATTGTAGGAAAACTCACTCCGAAAGATATGCCTAAAAACGCCGTGCCACAGCCCGCTCAACATAATGATCGCCATTCGTTTAATAACCTGGGACTTCAGGTTCTCTGTAGTGCTTCAGTTTCCACTTCCTGAACAGGTACTGACCTGAACTCCTTCACTTACCTCGCAAAATACCTGACTCTCTTACTTCAAGACTTTCCCCCATCTGCTCATCAGGAGATCCCTGATGGCGGGAGGGGCGGAGGGCTGGACCCCAGCGCCAGAGCGTTTGCCAGTAACGGTTGGGGCAAAGCCTGAGCCAACATGTGGATCTCTGATGGAGCCATGAAATGGCAGCTAAGGGCTTGATCAGTGTGGTTTCTCCTCTCTGCTGATCCTATTTCAAAGGGACCTGGAGATCCAGCATTAGCCTCAGCTCTGCAGCTCTCCAGCCCTGACTCACCCCAGACTTTAAATAACTAGAAGGGTCGAAACAGATTGAGAGAGAGTGGGAGCTTCTCTTTTATTCCATTAGAAGATAGAGTTGTTTGTAAGACCCTCCTTCCTCCCTCAGATCTGCTCCACTCCCTCAACAGGTACTGACCTGAACCGTCACACCAACCTCCCTCACCTACCTGCAAAAGATCTGGGCCTCCACCAATCTCTCTGTCCTCCTCAGCAGTGAATCCATACGTGACCAGTCAAGCCCTCATGGATCTGATCAAACTTTGTACATTTATTGTAAATAAATCTTGAAGTTTACATCTGCCTCCGAAAGTGGTCAGCATGTGGGTTAGACACCTTAATCCGAACATGACACTAATGTTGAATCACAAATCTAACATTTAAAAAAAAAAACTAACTTTAACTTTAAACCTTAAAGCAACAGTGTGTAACCTTTGGCGACATCTAGCGGTCAGACTGCAGACTGCAGCACCCTGAACATGTAGCCTTCATCTCGCCCCCAATAGTACGGCGAAGCACGGGACAAAATGTCTTCCATCCCATCACCTACCTTCTCGGGTGATGAGGTTTGTTTTTATATAGATAATTTTACAGATAAGTATTTCATTAGCCTGTGTAGGGTAGGTATTTCCTGTAGACTTAAGATAATAAATATACCTCGTTATTTTTTCAACATCGTTGTGACGTTTTGGCGATCTCGCAATCGCTAGTTTGTTGGCTCTGCGCTGCCGTAGCGCAAAGATGTCTCGTTCTCCATGGCTGGCGAGACCCGCTCCTATGTAATTATAAATAACGGAATTCTAAGGCAACGCGAAATATTAAGGTTAAGAGGCTGAGCTTGTAGATGATGATAAATAACATAGTTATGTATAATATATTACATTTCTGACTGTATATCCCTGTAATAATTACACACTCGTAGCTTTAACCAAAAAACAGATAATAAAAAAAAAAAAAAAACGTGATTGAAACTTTATTGTTGTAAAGGTGGCTAATATTCAGTAGTCTAGTTAAAAAAAGTAAAAAAAAAAAAAAAAAGAGGGGGGAAATCTTTTTTTTTCTTTTTGGAAGCATATATAGCCTTATTGATATAGAATATTAAAATAAAGCACTATGCATGGTCTGGTTGCTCCATGTCAGGTACGCCAGTCATTGATCTTGACCGAGGCACCTTAAAGTAGAACTGCAGTCAGACCCTGAACTGGCATGGCTATCACTGCCCCTACATAAATAGGGACTTATTTCCCACTGGGATCAGCTTCATAGTCATGGTAGGACACTTCTTTGATTTTATTTGTTTTGTTCAGGCCACTACCAAATGTTGAAAGAGCAATATTATTGCCATTACTTTTACTATATAGTAGAAATTTTACACAGTCAGTAATAAAACGTTGCAGGGGATGGTCATTTAAGAAGAGGGATGCCGTCCCCCCTCATTTCAACTCGAGTACTGCTTATATTATATAAGGAACATAGAAAATAAACAGAATAAGAAGGCTGATTATTTTATTAAGTCTGGTAAAGATTCAGAAGTATGAATGCGTTTGCAAGAATTGCTCAAAAGTTGTATATTTGAAGAGTTACAGCAAATCCATTATCAATAAGTGAAGAACTTCCTCCGCATGTAATAAACCCAACCAACAGTCCAAACATCTCGGGGCTGTCACTCATATTTAGAATAAATTGAGCCGTCATATCAATGTCAGAGCTGAAGGGCAACACTCAATCAAAGGTGTTTAGAGTTATAGACATATATATATAAACAGATATTTTTTAAAACAGTTTATTTTAGTTTGTAAGAGCCAATTTGAGACAAATTCATTTATAGTTTTAAAAAGGGTTAAAATACAAGATTGATAATTTTGTTTGTTGTTAAGATTATAATTTAAGTTTAAGAACTCGATTATTGAAATGCAATTTGAAATGCATATTTTTGGGCTTCCTGCATGCTGTAATTTTATACGTGTATTTTTTGTTTGCTTTTACGTACTGTACGTAAGGACTGAGGGAAAAACAGATATGCTGGAAGCAACACAGTTTTTGACCGAGTTTATTTTAAATGAATGTGGATGTTCGCTTATTTTTGTTTTCTTTTAATAAACATCAAAAGTTGAAGAACATTATCTGGAATTGCTCACGTTTCAATACTAGTTGCTAGACTGTTTTTCCATACGGTACAGAAGAAACTAAAGGAGCTGGTGTGCCGCTACAAGGTTATTTCCTCTGGGTTTCTTGATGTAAATTGTCTGAGGGTTAATTATTTTTCATTTTAAGTTATATTTTTTGTAATTAGCTTAAAAGAACAAAGGATCTATTTGTCTTTGAACACTAATTCCAAACAAAATACGCTAAATATTAAAGCCATGACCTATATCTGGCTCTTAATTCAGCCAGAGAACAAAGTTAGTATTTCTAAAATGCAAACAGTAGAAGCTACAAAATATTATATTGAAAAAAAAAAAATATAGCTAAAGCTGGGGATGCACTGTACGACTTTTTCGCCCTTTTTTGGCCGATTCTCCAGTCGTGCAAGAATTTTTTTCATCTGGGCCTACTTTCAGCCTGATGGTGCATTGTGTAGTGATACGCAATTTCAACTATCCTCTCAAGACCACCTCCCCATCAGGAATCGGAGGTCAGGAGAAAATCAAACATGTCTGAAATTCAGTCGGCCGTTGTAAGGTGGTTGTGGGCAAATCGCTCGCGTGCGAAAACAAGGATTCTTCTACTTCCTCCTTCTGGCAGATGAAAGTAGTGAAATTGAGTTCTTTCTGTAAAATTGACAGACAGTAGTAGCCACGTTTGCTCAGCTTTCATGTCTTTGTCCAAATACTTCTACAGTAGTGACCATATATTAATAGGAGGCATCGACACTTTCCTCTCTTTTCTCTTCTACTCGTTTGGCTTCCGGATAGATGAGTCAGAGTAACGCCAGTGTGAGCAGGTAGAACGCATCAGAGCCGTCGGGTCGCACTGTGTGAGAAACGTAAAACACATCGGTGAGCTGTGAACTTTAAACTCCTGCGTTTCGATCGTACAGTGCAGAAGCTTGTAGCTGCGTGCATCCATTGAAAAAATCGCACAGTGAATGTTTCGGCTTAATAACAAATTATCGCTGGAAAAGTATCAGGCTTAGCCTCGGTGAGATTCATCACGATCTTCGCAAGTTTCAAGGTTTACATCGCAGATCAGTTCCGGAGCATCCTCCGTTAAAGAAAATTTGGAGCCGCTTACCAAACGTAACGTCCAATCAGCTGCTGGCTTTGAGAAGCGCGCGGTTGAGGTGTGATGCGCACGAGTAAGCCGCACAAGTTCGTGTCTGGCTACAGGGGTCTTCAACGCTTCCTGTATAAGGACCCCAAATCCGATAGCGAGATGGAGCTGGGACCCTCTATTTATATATATATTGTATGAAATTGTGGTTATATAAAACTGGCCCTATAGTCACTCTATTACAGATGGAGTAATGTAACTAAAGTATTTTACTCCCTGGGATTATTAAAGTATTTCTGATTCCTGGTTGATGGGACAGGTGTTGTAATGAATTCGCAAATGCCTGTGCTTAAAAAGAGCTCCTGTGTAGTAGTCGCTGAATGTGAGCATTGGGATGACTGAAAAGACATCTTCTGCCTCCATTTATTTGCTTTTACTACTGTGTGTTGAATTCATGTTAATGTGAATTAGAAAGATATTTCAATTAGTGGAAAAATTGCAGGGAAATATAAAAAACAAGGTTTGGGATTTACAGCTATCACTATACCTGTTTCACCTCTTTTCTCTGGTTCATTTGTCATTTATGTTGAAGACTATCTAAAAAATATAAGTCATGTATAAGTCATATTTTTATGCATCAAAACTTGAAATTCTTTCTCTGACTTTTGAAGAACTAAAAAATCTATAAAGTCTATGTTTCTTGTTCTTACTATTAAACTTATTGGAACAACAATACAACAAAACATTTTTATATAATCTTCTAACAATTTTCCACTTTTTGTCAGATATTTGACTTATTTTTGCTCAGAAATGCATTTGATGACTGAAAGACATCTTCATTTAGCTCATTTATTCTGTTTACTACAGTGTGTTGAATTCATATTAATGTGGATTTCAGAAAGACATTTCAATTAGTGGAAAATATTGCAGGAGTGGATATATGCCTAATAACTAGAAATCCTCACGACCCCATGCGGTACCTTCCAGCGATCCCTTCTAGGTCGGTGCGGACTGAAAGTTGAAGGTTAACCTCTGGCCTAAAGAACATGGCGGCTTCAGCCGATGAAACCAGCGCTAGCGCGGCTATCGAAAGCAAGTTTTATCGAATTACAGAGTATTTTTTTTTACTTCTGAAAGAAGAGCAAAACACTGCTCTGGAGTGGCTTTTTCTCAGAGGAAAAGATGTTTTTGCTCTTCCTCCTCAGCTAGTTTCAGCAGAGTTTGATCTATCAATTACGGCTCCTCTGCGTTGTTGACGCTCTGTTAATACGCCATATGCTTCATTGATCTGATTGGTTTTATTTGGCCAGTCTATCACCAACATAGGCCACAGCTAGCAAGTAGCCCCTTCCCAAAATTACTACTTCAATGGAAGGTTTCCAGATGGGATATGCGCGGAGCAAATCCATTTGGCGGAGTCAGGTTAGGTCAGGGCTCAGAATTGTCTGTTTTATACGGCCTCCAGGTGCAGTAATGACAAAGATCACTGTGAAATCATGTATAATCCATGTGGGCCTGTTATGACACTGATGCACTTTGGTCTTAGTAAACGGCTTGAAATTCTATAATCTGCATTTCTTTTAATAAAAAAAAACCATGACACATCGCCAGCACAAAGATAATTATTTATAACAGAAATGGTTAAGATTGCTATCATAAAGAGTTATCAACATTAAAAAACATATATCTTTTATTATCATGAACAGAATGCGGTGGATCCTTTTCCCTTCATGTAAATATTCTCAGAGGATGAATGTAGAATACATTTGGGGGCATTTCTTTATGACGAATGAGAAACAAAGCAGCTTTTAATGCTGTTTGCAATAACTTTTCCAGCTCTGAAATGTTGACGCTGTTTTATTGATGTAGTACACCGTCTGCCTCTGTCTGTAGGCAGCATCTTACTTCAAAGGTTATTGTGTAGTTTATGTCCTATAAACCGCTGAACTGGAAAGAATTCATCTATACAGAAGGCAGACTTATGTTTAAACCAGAAGATTCTTGAGTAAAAGGAATTTATATACCCTCCCTTCTTGTGCAAACTACAGAACATGTTGAGGTTCTTAAACCATTAAAATGAAAGACAAAAATGAAAACAATAATTTTTATATCTTTGAATAGATCAAATGTGAAATATAATATTCAATCTTAGTTGTATAGCAGTGAATAAATTCAGATAAAAATATAAAACACTGCATTTTTTAAACTGAAACACATGTTGCAATTCTAAACGACGTCAACAATGAAATGATTGAGGTGTAGTATTCTCCTTCAACCAGGCGTTCGGCTGATGCTGCGTTCAGGTGACACATGAATAAATTAGTGGGAGCTCAAAGCACAAGTATGGAGTCCTAAAAGCACCACAATCCTAAGTAATAAAAAAGTCCTTAAATATTTCGTGAAATATTAAAATAAAGATACCCATGTTAACAAATAAACAAAATATTTTACATTTGGTTATGAAAAATTTAATTCTTGTAATACTTAATAAAAATACATTGATTTTAATCGAATTATAAACCCATGTAAGCTCTATGCAGCCCTAGTTGAGAGAGGCACATTTAAAAAAATATATAATATTTAGTAGGGATGCACCATATTGGGATTTTGGCCGATATCCCGATTGTTCGATATTTTAAAACTCATGTAGCCCGAGGAACCTAGAGCATCGCATACCGATGTTAAAAGCTGGACAAAAATAAGTAGTCATTGAAAATAGCAGTTTTGTTATCCATTTCTGACACTTTGAAAAATAATAAACTTCCAAATATATTTTTCATATGCTGATATTTAAAATTAGATTTTTTAAAAACGGCTGTATCGATCTATTTTACTTTCAAAATCTGGTGAAATTATCCCTTCCTGTTACAAACTCGTGATATTTTTGCAAATTCTTGTGAGATTTTGTTAGTAAAATAGATCGATACCTACGTCAATATATATCAACATATAAAAAATATGGCAAAATTTCGTGAATTTTCGGGGGATTTCATAGCATAACGATGACATATAGCAATATTTCATTAGTAAAAGAGATTGATATGGTGTTTTTAAATGGCAATATATCAGCATAGGGAAGATATTGGGATATTTTAATGTATCAATATTTTTTCCCTCGCCTTTAGAAGTTTTTAAGTCTGTAAAAAAGAAGTTTTTGAGGAAGAAGAAGTAGTATTTTTTTTTTTTTTTAGACTTTAGAAACTCAGAAGCTGATAAAATATCGGGTTAAATATCGGTGGGGGGGCCGATACCAATAGGGGGCTGATTAGATCGTGCATCCCTACTTTTTAATAGTCGTTAGGCTGTTAGGGGACTTACTGTCTTTAATGCATCAGTTACATGTTAGGACCTTTAAAGTCATTAATGACATGTTTGTTCCCAGGACAAAATCTACCACAGTTTTCTGCAGTTGATTTTTTTAGTTCTGATGTTCATTTTTTGCAAACAAAATAAAAAATAAATAAAGCTCTGAATGTTAGAAAAACTGTAAATCATATCTCAGTCTTGAGGGAAAGAAAGAAGAAATGGAAATGTCTTGGGAGCTGTACTGAGCGAAATTTCGTTTCGTATACACTCTGTGTTTATGAAATGACAATAAAGTTTTACTAAGTCAAAGTCTAAATGTATTTACATATAGATTTGTATTTTTTAACTCTACATAATTTTTTGAATATTAAATCAGATGTTAGGATTATGAATAGTAAGTAAGTCAGTTACTCAGTAGTCTTTTTACTCAAGAAGCTGAATAAAATGGGATGAAGTAGTTCAACTCTTACCTGAGTACAGCTTTTATATGCTCCGCCCATTTCTGCTGCCTGCAGTTTCAGAGGAGTCTCTGCTCTACTGCAACATCTCCAAACACCAACACTGACCTCCAGTGATCAATATGATGGAGATATTTAAATGACCACTAGAGGGCATCTTTCCATTCAGATACCTGCTTTCAGGTCCTGTCCTTTGCTTCACCCTCATGTTTTGTTCTGGGTTTAAAAACATGAAGACTATTAGGAACCGTGTAAGTTCTGCTCCCAATGTAGCATGCATTCTGAGAACTAAACGTTTCCAGTTTACAGGGAACTGGCAGCGGCTCAAATGCTCTGTCTGGGAGAGTTATATGCTTTCATTTATTTATTTATTTTTTTTTTTTTTGCATCTTGACAGCAGCTTAACCTTTTAAAACGACCTGCTGTCATTCAGACAAGTGCTGCAGAAGTTGCGCAAAAGTCATTATTTCTTTAACTGTTGTCCTTTTCTTTACTTTTTGTTCTGAACTTTAGAATAAAACCTTTACCTCGTTATTACTTTATAGAAACGGTTAAAGATTTATCAGCTATCACTAATAATAATAAAGATAATGAGTGCTGATGTTCTGCAAATTTTACAGACAGGCTGATATCTAACAAGTTTACTATAAAAAAGAAAAAGAAAATAGGGTGAAATGATTATGTTTATTTATATCATCTTTCCAGCTCCATTCTAAACACCTTTCTTTAAAAAAAAGCCCCTATTAATGACACCATATGACACACCTTGTTTTTCATGTTAAAGTCGTTAAGCAGTGGATCATCATAAATTTATTGCAAGGGTTTGAAAGCTGTGAACATTTGATGGTCAGGAAACAGACCTTTTTTTTGACAAACTGTCTTCACCATTAAAGGAATAGTACACCCAAAACATGATTAGCCTTCATTTTCTACTCACCTCCATGCTGAACAACACTCTGGAGTACTTTTTTGATATCTCAAATGCATCTGGAGTATCTGGGAGGCTTCTTGCTGTCTGCTGACATTCAAATAATGGAGGTCTATGACCGCCCGAGGCAGAAAAGGTCCATAAAGTCCACAAAAACGATGTCAATATTCCTCCATACTGCTCTCGTCCAATGTATTCCAAGTGTCCTGAGTGGGTAGCATCCAGAATTTACTTCTCGAAACGAAGTCATTTAGAATGTTTTTAGAGCATAAACAGTAGTGTATAGGATTTCCTAAAACTCGTTCAACGACGCTTCGGAAACCGCCAAGGCAGACCAAAACCAGATGAAAGTGCGCATTCAGCTCTGCGGCTTAAGAACTCATACTCTCCTCAACACTGGAAGTCCTCAGACATTTTCTCTTTCGTTGTTTCTTTGCACAGGTAAACAGCACATTTCTTCTTCTACTGCGTTTGTATTATCGGCAGAGCAGACGCATGAATGCCCAGCACTTTCATCTTCATTTATTATATTGCTGTTTTCTGTATCACAGTTATTTAACATAATTTGTGTTAGACCTAAACAAAGGACATAGTTGAAAAAATTATTTAATATTTTTTCATAAACAGAAATTTCAAAATTTTAGCTTGTTTATATATTAATTAATCCCCTTTTACTTCAATATACCCTGAATAAAACCCACTGCAACCACTTATTTTTAAAAGTCATGTAAATGGTTCATGGAGTGAATCTGATTTATTCCCAGTTTTAAACACAGGAATGACTGTAAGGTATTGGGTAAGATCACTTTTAATAAAAACATATGCTTAAGTGTCTGGATTTGTAAATTTAATAAATAAATGTAAGATTTGTGTTTGTTCCTGGTCATTAAATCCTGAGTACGCATGGAATCAGATGTTTTATCCATAATAACACAACATCAAAAGTTACAAATGCAAGTTACACAATTATGAGTACGAGACAAAGATTTACATGTGCAGTGCACATGTAAAAAGTATAAAGATGATCCGCCAATGGAATGAGTATTTTTACTCTTAAAATAAGGTATTTAGATAAAATGCACTTTAAATAAGACAATGAAATTGTGTTTTCTTATTTTAAATGCAAATTGTCTTGTTCCATTGGTAAAATGTCTCTTTTGCTTCCTTAATCCAAGAACAAATGCACTTATTTAGAGAAAAAAACGACTTATCTAGATTTTTTTTTTTTCCAGTGTGTTACACTCCTCACACTGGAAAAACGATCTAGAAATAAGTTAAAATTTCCTAAATTTAGTATTTACCCTCAATTTGAGTAGGTAAATTAGATAGTTTGTCAATGGAATTAGTATTTTACTCTTGAAATAAGATAAATAGATAAAATTCACTTAAAATAAGACAATGCAATTATCTTTTCTTATTTTAAATGTAAATTGTCTTGTTCCATTGGCAAAATTTCTCCTTTTCCTCCTCAATGCAAGAACAAATGCTCTTATTTTAAGAAAAAATTGACTTATCTAGATTTAAATTTTTCCCAGTGCACCAGACGGTGGCGGTAGGTTCGGAAGGTTGTTCCCCAACAGCAAACCATCGATACAAAATCTATCCTTTAATGTGATCGGAAACAAATTGTGCATTACTGCCACCAGCTGGTAAGGCGGGAAACATCAGGTTGTAGATTGGTACGCATCAGTTTGTAATTTGCAATAATACATTTGTGATTAATTCTCCTTAATACGGGAATGGCTCTCACTGATGATGTGTTCGTTTATTACGCCTTAATATTAGCTGCTTGTTGCGTGTCAGAACTGATGTTTTCCACAATAGTTTATCTAATTAGGACAGTTCCTCTGTCTGGATATACAGTTATAATCCTCATTCTGTACGTGGCAAATATTTGGGAATGGAATGAGAGCGGCGTCCTTCAGCTAAGAACAAAGTGTAACATTTTGATAAGGCTGGAGCCATGGATGTCTCCTCATCTGCAAACATGTTTGATGTAATGATGTGATGATGTTGCAGACTGGAGATGCATAAAATGCCTTTTTAACTGTTAATCATGACCACTTCTCAAGAGGTGAGCCGAGGATGAGCAGCATGCCTTCTGTAACGCTAAGCAACTTCTCTGATCTGACTAAGATTATAATTTCCATCAAAATCTGTTGTCATGTCTCCTGGTTATTTAATACATATAAGTTATGAAGTGATTTCTTTTCAGGAAAAAGAACCAGAGAGAGAAAACTTCAAGGTGTAAACACACACAGAGAGCCTCTTTTTAACATGTCGCAGCAAAGTTCTATGTAAGTTGTATTTATATAGTCTAAAGTGATGCGGTCGTAAACAAAATGGCCCCCATTCCAAAGTGGCGGACCCACTCGTCAGGTTCAATTTGCATGTTTTCTAATCCAAAGCTTTGCTTTATTCCACTCTATAAACAAACTCAACGCTATTTCTGACATTTTGAATTTAAAAAGTTCCTGAATGGGAAGCAAAACGTCTTCAAACTTGGAAACAAAGTCCAGTGGATTGTTTTTTTATTTTTTGGGATTGTTTAAACTTATATTTGCTCAGATGACACATCTGATGTCCCTTTTACAAAAGAGTTGACAACAAGAAACAAATCTTAAATTAATGACATATATTGACTTATAGTTATAGATTTAGGAGCTGGTCTGCATGGCTGTGCTTTTCCTGGACTGCTTCTGTCTCCTTGAACCCAGTTAGTGGGCCTCAGCAGATGGCCGCTCACACTGAGCCTGGTTCTGCTGGAGGTTTCTTCCTGTTCAAAGGGAGTTTTTCCTTCCACTGTCGCTACAAGCATGCTTAGTGTGTGAGGGATTGCTGAAGAGTCAATGAGTCGATGTAATCTGCTGGTTTTCTTAGATAGAAAACTTTGAATCAATCTGACTGGATGATCTGATGAACTTTAAAGTGCCTTGAGATGACATGATGTGAATTGGCGCTATAGAAATAAACTGAATTGAATTTAATTGAATTTTGACATTTAAAATTTTATTTTTCAGTTATCTTACTCCACAAAAAGGTCTGTGGTGTGACAAGAGGAGTTTGAGAAATCAAAAGCTGATGAAAAATGAAGATGTTCACACGACAGCTTTTAGTTATTTTGCTTTTTTATTATTATTATTTTTTTATTTCAGTAGATGTGTTGTTTTGTTGTGTTTGTGCATGATATAGTTCCTTAGACTCCTAATCAGAGCGTCAGGTACCAGAATGGTATGAAAGAAGTTTAAAATCCAGTTTACATTTTAATTTGAGATCAATTAAGATTAAACAGGAACTTTATGTGCACTGAAAAAAAAATCAAAATCTAGACGAGTCATTTTTTTCTTAAAATAAGTGCATTTGCCCTTGGATTAAGGTAGTAAAAGAATCATCTTGCCAATGGAACAAGGCAATTTACACTTAGAATAAGAAAACAGAACAGCATTGTTTAATTTCAAGTGCATATTATCTAATAATCTTATTTATCAGAGTAAAAATACTCAAACTATCTCATTTACCTACTCAAATTAAGGGGAAATAAACTTAATTTAAGACATTTTTACTTATTTCTAGATCGTTTTTCCAGTGTGTAACATATAATAAATGCACATTCCCCTAAACACAGCAGCCCCATTCCGAAGCATGGAGGTGGCAGGATAATGCTGTGGGACACAAAAAAATATTGTCAGGTTTCACTAAAAACAGAAAATATGTTGGAGAAAGTAGATGTTAAAGGAATAGTACACCCAAAACATGATTAGCCTTCATTTTCTACTCACCCCATGCTGAACAACACTCTGGAGTACTTTTTGATATCTCAAATGCATCTGGAGATCTGGGAGGCTTCTTGCTGTCGCTGCTGACATTCAAATAATGGAGGTCTATGGCTCGAGGCAGAAAGGTCCATAAAAGTCCAAAAAAACGTGTCAATATTCCTCCATACTGCTCGGTCAATGTATTCCAAGTGTCCTAAGTGGGTAGCATCCAGAATTTACTCGAAACAGAGTCATTTAGAATGTTTTAGAGCATAAACAGTAGTGTATAGGATTTCTTAAAAGCGTTCACGCTAGTCTACGGAAACCGCTGCAGACCAAACCAGCGCATTCAGCTTCGGCAAAGAACTCATGCTCTTCCTCAACACTGAAGTTCTCAGACATTTTTCTTTTCGTTGTTTCTATTTTCTTTGCACAGGTAAACAGCACATTTCTTCTTCTACACTTGCATTATCGGCAGAGCAGACGCTGAATGCGACTTTCATCTGGTTTGGGTCTGCCGCGGTTTCCGAGAGTCGTGAAACTCGCTTTTAGGAAATCCTATACTGTACACTACTGTTTATGCTCTAAAAACATTCTAAATGACTTCAAGCTTCGAGTAAATTCTGGATGCTACCCACTCAGGACACTTGGAATACATTGGACGAAGCAGTATGGAGGAATATTGACACGCTTTTTGTGGACTTTATGGACCTTTCTGCCTCGGGCCATAGACCTCCATTATTTGAATGTCAGCAGACAGCAAGAAGCCTCCCAGATCTCCAGATGCATTTGAGATATCAAAAAAAAGTACTCCAGAGTGTTGTTCAGCATGGGGGTGAGGCGAAAATGAAGGCTATCATCATGTTTTGGGTGTACTATTCCTTTAAAGATTTCAGACTTGGGATGAAGGAACAGATAATTCTATCACCAACACGACATCATAACCGGTTTTCTCGCTTTGTTAAAAGATACACCAATAGCAGCTTTTCAGATTATATTCTCTGTGACAAGACTGTTTCCTGTGGAAATATGATAACTTCCTGATATGCTAGAAGTAATTCATATAGACCTGATTCCTCCCCTCGTTCTCTCCCTCCCTTGCTGAAAATATCTCTCCATAGCTCCATGTTTATTGCATGTTGACATGGAAAATATTTTAGGGTGAAATAGCAATGATTCAAATATACACAGTGTCTTGGTGCGCTCTGTGTTTGTCTTCAAACTTCACTTTTTCCCAAATCGTGTATATAAACCATGTTTAGGAAGCGGAGATCTCATACTGTCTTAATCTTTGGACAGACTGGGACTCCAGAGAGGGAGCTGCTGGATTCCTCAGGACTTTTATCAAAATGGGACTTTATCGTTGGTACAAAGCTGTCGGACGCTGTGCTCCTAAGTGTTTCAGATCATGTGAAGACCTTCATTTCCAGCGGTACGGCTGCAGTCAGGAGAGTGAGGATGTCGTACCCAGTGGTTGTTGAACCTTTGCTTCTAAGAGTTTGTCGGTTTTCTCTGACCTCTGCAGAAGGAGGCAAACGGAAAAGGTTGCCGAGTGACTTTGAAACCGGTGAAAACCTCCTTCTATCCTTTCATCACCTGCGACCGCGTATCTGGAGTGTGTGAGGGTGTTTACACTAAACACCCACCTGGCGAAGCGTCGCTGGGTAGGGGGGCATGATGACACGTCTTCCAAGGCTTGACGTTCATCCCTGCCGTTTACTAAACACCCTTGATAGGGCTCCAGTGTTTTAGTAGAAACACAGGGCATACGTGCGAGCGTGTCCCCGTGTGTTTTGGGTTCAGCCGGTACCAAGAACCCTGGACTTCAGATCCTGGAAACAGTTGCTAAAGGTGACACAGTGCATGTCATCCCGCTGAGGGCAGAAAACATTGCAGAGAAATGCGCTGCTTTTGTGCAAATTCAGAATCAGGACAGTTTCTGCACAAATCTGACATGCATATCAGTCTTAGGATAAACGTTCTTTGCTTGAGTTTATATTGCAAACATACAGCGCTTTTGTGCACTTTGCAAACATGGAAGGACTCTGCATGTGTGTGCGTGCGCGAGTGAGTGCGGGCGCGTGCCGTTACTTCGACAGGTGTGTGGATGACTGCCACGAGCCAGGCAGCAGGTGGAGGGGAGGATGTTAATAGATTTGATCATATCACTCTGTTTAGCTGTCTCTGCCTTAGGCAAGGTGCCACAATAACACATGACTGATGGATGATTAGCTGGGGTATCCCTCAAACAGTCTGTTCGTCCATCAGTGCATGTGGATCAGCTTCCACCACAACCGCCTCGTATCCTATGATTTGTGTCATAAGCACTGTAATTTGCTGCCAATTAAATAAAAGCTGTGTAAACTCTGACAGGCGATGGCAGTTGTAAAGAAGAAGAAGTCAAGGTGTTGCTTTGGGAAAAGGGCCAAAAGGGAAAAGAAACGCCAGGATGTAAAGACAGAACAGCTTCTCTGTAAGAAAGGGAGGGGAAAAATGATTCAGAGCAAATTGAACAACAGACAAAACGATACGGGACGTCCCCGAGGTGCCGAGCGACGCCATCGTTCTGTTTCCAACAAAGGCCCTGGGTGGTAACAGGGGTTTTTTGACTTTGTACGCACTTCCAACTTGGCTTATTTATTGTAAAAAGCAAAAAAAAAAAAATTAATAAAAATGTCTTGCAACTTATTAGAAACGAAAAATTTTAATTTAAATGTTTGAAGCTCTAAAAAAGTCATTTTACAAAAACATCCGGTCCACACCAGACATTTATCAAACAATCCACCAGCACCAGGTGTGTTCTTAATTGCTCCAATTAATGGGAGGGTCTAACAATTAACAACTTAATCTAAACAATTCCAAATAAAAAAAAATAAATTACAAATGTTGGTTCTTAATGAACTTACATTATAATATATTTTACATACCAAAAGAAGAAAACTATATTGGTACACTGGAAAAAATCAAAATCTAGATGAGTCATTTTTTCTTAAAATAAGTGCATTTTATCCTGATTTAAGGAGATAAATGAGACACTTTTGCCAATGGAACAAAACAATTTACATTTGAAATAAGAAAAACCAATTGCATTGTCTTATTTCAAGTGCATATTATCTAATTAACTTATTTTAAAAGTAAAAAAAATACTCATCCCATTGGCAAACTATCTTATTTACCTGCTCAAATTAAGGGTAAAATACACTTAATTTCAGATTGTTTCTGCAGTGTAGAAATGACACACTGGAAAAACAATCTAGAAATAAGTAGCAATTTCTTAAACTAAGTGTATTTAGCCTTAATTTGAGCAGGTAAATTAAATAGTTTGCCTATGGAATGAGTATTTCTACTCTTAAAATAAAGTAAATTGTCTTGTTTCATTGGCAAAATGTCTCTTTTATCTCCTCA
>JAGKQL010000052.1:3024285-3084065 GCA_018398635.1 Cyprinodon brontotheroides
AATAAAGGGCTTTTGCGCTTATTTATGTAACACACATAAAGATGAGACACTCTTCAAAATAAACGCAGATAAGATCATCTGATTTTTTTTCTCTACCTCGGTCTATAAACCTGCTATCGTTGCCTAATGTCATGCATTATGTAGAGCCTGGATGTGAAACTTTATTTCTGAAAAACAGATTTTGCTGCCATGTCTTGCCTCATGCATTTTTTGCAAAATGAGTCAAAGGATGAAGGTTTTAAGTTTAGACATAACCAAAGAAAAAGGCTTTTGTCTTTTATAAATGGTGTTGATTCAAAGTAATTAGTATTTTTTGATGTCTAGAAATACCTGTTATCTGTTTTTGGTGAACGGCTCAAAATTTTCTTTAACAGAGAGTCTCCAGACTGATCAACGAGGTAAGTGAGTCTCTTGAAAGCTCAAGCTGAGGATCAGGATGGTCTCACGAGGCGAAGTTTTTCTACAGGGGGGACTATAAATTCCATCACCCTGTGATGGACGCTGCCTCAAATATTTTTTATTCCTTTTTTTTTTTTTTATTATTATATTATTTTGTTGGTTTGGTACCGAATCTAGGAGATACCATATTCACTAATATTAGCATCAATATTTAAAATATTAAAACAAACATTTCAGGAAATCTGTGCATGTTGGTGTGGCCATGTCTTTAATACCTGGTAGAGGACAATTTCCTAGGAATATGCTACATTTTGGGGACACATATGTACTTGTGGGGGCCAACAACTGGTCCCCACAAGTACATATGTACATATGGAGAAGTTTCTCTTCTTGGGGTGGGGGTTAGGTTTTAGGACTAAGGTGGGAATTGAGTTTAGGTTAGGTTTAGGGATAGGTATGTGTGTGTCGGTAATGGTTAGGGTTAGGGCAAAGGGTCATAGTTAGGCCATATAAATTAGTGGGAAATGAATGGAAGTCAATGGAAGGTCCCCCACAAAGATATTGTGACACAACATGTGTGTGTGTGTGTGTGTGTGTGTGTGTGAAGAGCCGTATCCCTGCAGTTGGAATCCATTCATTAGCTGGCTCTGTCTGAGCTATTAGTTTAAATCAAACATTATAACCAAAGAGGCTTAGATAGGGAGTAACGAAAACAATAACTCCATATAAAGAGTTTTTTTCAAGGACAACAGTAATTAAAAAAGCACCAAATAATTGATTTTGACTCTGGAGGAGCTGCAGAGATCAACAGCTTAGGGGAAATAATCTATTCAAGAGACATTTTGGTGGCATTAAAGCCACAGGCGGTAGAAAAACATAACATATCTAATTTAATATTTACCACAAGTCATATATGGAAGACTGCAAATACGTTGAAGAATTTGCACTCTTCAGCACTGCACATAACCCTTAACCCAACACTTCCTCATGAAACATTGTGCTGTCAGATTACATATATTGTCAACAATTTTACAGACAAGAACTTGATAAAATAACTAGAGGACAGATTTCAAACTACAGTGGGAGCTGCAATTGAATGGTTTGACCTGAATCCAATTAAAACTGATGGTTTGATGCAGAAAGAATCAGTTCTTTTCTTTCTAATTCACATTTAATCCCTCTATCAAACAACCTGATGCATATTTTCAATTCTGTGTGTTTTATCCTTAATCTTTATCCCTAAAATATTGAATTATTTTAATATTGGAAGTTCTGACTTAAAGAAAAACTAACTAGAATTTGATTATATTATTAATTACTAAAATATATATAAAAAAAGAAAACTAATAAATCTCAGACATGTGAAAATCTGCACAAAACTGCATAAAAATACGAAGCCACAAAATATTTGTGTTATTGTTGAAAGAGCGGGGCTAAATTAGCAAAAGAATGAAAGATAGGCCGCTCTAAAGCGGATCAACTAGAGCAGCTGCCGTTCCATATCTCATCGCCGCGTTTACGATTCACCTCGGCACTCTGTCCTTTTTCTGAGATTGACCAAAGAGGTCAATTGCCAATTTGCCTGTGTCAATGTCTTTTTCAGGAAACAATATTAATTTTGCCTAATTAGAACCTGAAGCTAATGAGCGCCGCAGATAACGAGTTAATTTATAATCCATAAAACAAGCGTGGTGTGTTATGGGTTTGACATACAGAGGAAAAAAGAAAAAAAACTCAGATGGCTGCTCTCACAAATCAAATTCAGTCTGCAGTGCAGTAAAAATTAGGGACATGTAAGAGATTTATACACACACCATCAGCTTTAACAATCAATTTCTCTGTGTTTCATTTACAGAGACGTAAATACAGACACACTATTGTTTTAACAATGTTGCAGACCTTCCAGTGACAAAATGTGTTATTTGCCTCATTGCCCCGACCTCTAACATATGGAGGAGGTAACCTAAACCTTTATTTAAAGTTATTTTTAAACTTTGTGACCGAAAAACTGGTCTTTAGAGCTCCGCTTTTTTAAAACGGGCTTAAAAAATCAAGGCAACATTCCAACAAATTTGTAAAGAAATTGATTCTGAAATCATCTCTATTTAAACCCTAAACGCGGTCTAAAATAATTCTTCACTTATTGAGCTAATGTGTTTTTCTTTATAGTCTGTATCTTCCTTTTTTTTAATTCCGTAAAAGTTTAAAAACAATCCACTGGACTTGGTTTCCAAGGTTTGAAGACGTTTCGCTTCCCCTCCAGGAAGCTTTCTTAATTCAAATGTTCTTCCTTTTTTTAGTCCATAGACAATAATGATCTAAAAAAAAAACAGTTGCCTAGTTTAAAGGCTGATTTATACTCAAAAAAACAGGTCGTCTGCATGTATGTCGCAGTTAATGCAGATATGCCCCCGCCCCCTTCCGCAGATTCTCTGCACCTCCCAAATTGTAAGTTGCCGCAGACAGGAGGCCTCTGATTGGTCAAATCTACATCCGATCTACACTATCCTGTTTCCTGTTTGGTATCTTACCGGCTTGTTTTGTTTATATGACGCCATTGTGGAAAAGCGACTGCGTGAAGATGGACCAGCTAGAAGAGCGAGGTGGCGAAACAGCTGGGACCCTTTTTCCACCTGGATACCTGCTGCGTTTATGCCCTCATGTCCCCTCCGTTGTTGCACACAAACTTGCCCCACTTCCTCACCACCTCGGCCACAGCTAGTCTAGACTAGGGGTGTAAATAATAATGGTTATGTACGATGCATCGACACGTCCGTAAGAGAATCGATTCATGTTTTTTTTTTTCCTCCCGGTCTATTTTTTATCCACCATTTGCTCCTGGTGCATTCTCCTCCGTGCTGCGGTGGCGCTAAACCTATTTTGCCCTCCTACCTGCGCTTCCTGGTTATACCTCCTTACAGCAGTGTGTATGCAGTGAGCTTGATGCAGACATTTTTGATTTATGCTCAATTGAAGGCGTGGTCTGTGCTAATGCATGCTGTGGGTCTAGATATGGCGTAGGCGGGCGCAGGAAGTGAGGGCGTAGTTTAGTCAACTGCAGGGAGGGACATGAGGGGCCAAAAAGGCGGAGATCCAGGTGGAAAAGAGGGTCGCAGCGTTACTCGCACCTCGCTCTTCTAGCGGATCAAATCTTCACGAGTTGTTTTCTGCAATTTCGGTCATAAAACAAAACAAAGCTGAGCTCCTGGCTGCTTCGGCACTGTTTATACAGGTCAGCTATACAATTTGGGAGAGGAGCAGCAGGCGGGCGTCTGTGGAGAAGGCGGGGACATCTGGAGCGAGGTATTTCATTGTAACCTGACAACAGCCAGATGCATGTCTCGCTCCGCCTAGCTCCACTCACATACATCTGGGACACACGCTCATTGAAAGTGATTTCCCCAACCAAATTTATGCTCTGGCCAATCAGGGGACGCAGGGGGCGGGTGTTTCCTGGATGTGGCGTAGTGGAGAAGCGTGCACAATGTTGCCTTTTATCCGCTACATTTTCATGGCACAAACGACATTGATCATTTACCGACATTGCGCTGATTCCACTGTTGCTATATCCAAGATGTTGAGGCTGTTCTGTTTTGTTGTTTTTTCCTCGCGTGGCTCTCTCACAGCGTCACGGGTTAGCTTTGGTGTGTAAGTGGTTGAAATAGCACGTCGATAAAGATAACAGACAAACAGAGTGGCTTATCAATCATATGCAAGGAGTTTTTGATAAGGCCAGCCTTCGAAGTAAAGGCAATTCCTATGGCGGTGTCCCAGATGTACATGTGAGGTGGAGCTAGGGAGCTAGACATGCATCTGGCTGTTATCAGTAATTAATTGCATTGCGGTATTGCATTGCACTGATTTTCTGCAGTATTTTTGCAGTATTTTTGATGCAACTCTCTCTACTTCTGTTATTTGCTGTTGTTTCTAAAAAAAAAAAAATGCATAACGATATTACAGCTTTCATTGATTTATTTCAAACCTACTGAAACTTTGTTTAGCCTGTAAGGTGTAAAAAAATAAAAATTAACCGATTAATCGAGATCGAAATATGGGTAGTCGTAATGTATTTCTTGAGTCAAATCGAAAATAAATCCGAATCGTTGAGTCAGGAAATCAATACTGAATCGAATCGCCATGATGGATGTGATTTACACCCCTTAGTCTAGACCACGCTTCAAAATTGGGCAAAAATTTCTGCGACAAGCTAACTGCGACACACTGCTGCGGGAGGATAACCAGCCTTTAAGATCTCATTGGTCTGTATTGAGGTTTTTACTGATAAGCTGTGGTAGATTTACTGATGAGCTTTTCTGTTCCTCTTTCACACAACTTAAATGTCATCTAAGGTTATCTACCTCTGTATTTCCTTTTTTATTATTTTCCTCATTCATAAAAAAAATAACTGCAAAGAGAAAACACAAAGAAAGGAAATTTTAGCTGCTGAACTGAGAAGGAGAAATATAAATGAACAGAGAAGGGTGGAGCTGTAAGCTGCTAAAAACTAAAGATGCAAAAGCAGAAGCGATGCACCTGGAACTATCGGATACAGGCTCGACAAAAGAGTGAAATGAATGTAAGAGAGGCTTTGGAGCAGATGGCCGTAAGTGAGAGAGAGATTCTACAAAGATGGAGATGCACTGCCATCCCTGCACATATAAAGTCCAGCTGGCCTTGGCCTGTTTGTGCAGTTAGTCAACTGCACCAAGCTGAGATGGACCCAATCATGCAGGATCAGACATGTTCGGTTGGTGTCTGGACAAGGACAACTATTTTACAACTGTTATACCATAAGGAGCAGCAAAAGAGGGGCTTCACTGGGTTTACCTTTCTGATGTTTACTGTAATGAATGCTGCTGTAAGTTAATCATGGTGACTGATTTAGTGACCTTGAAGTTATCTGATTAGCAACGTCTTAACCTTCAGTTAAATAAAACAAATGTTTGTTTTATTTAGGCAACAGTTACTCCCAATTCATCATCTCTAGGGTTAAGTCTTGAATAATTAAATCAGCCTAACCCAATTTTATGATAATTAATATAATGATTAATAATGTTTTTTTGTTTGTTTTTCTTTACATTTTTCAAATAATGAAATTGTTAAAACAACAACAAAATATAAACAAAACTGTTTCAATACTTCACTGATATAAAAACTATACTAGGCTTTTGGACGACGCAAAATCAACCAGTGGTTGGAGGTTTAAATGATAGAAATAAAGGTAAGGCAACACGACATTAATACCATCCGGATTGTACATATTTTTTATTTTTTATTAATGTTTTTCTTATTTTTATTTTTGTTTTCATTGTATTATGTATGTGTTACATGTACACTGCACCTTAATCCTTATTTATCTTGATATACTGTATATATATTGCTTATTCCTAATGCACTTTTTTCCTCCTTGTTTGCACCTTCTTTGACTTCTATGCCAATATGTGACGAGATAATTTCTCCGCTGTAAGATCAATAAAGCTAATCTAATCTAATCTAATCTAATGTTTTCCTATAAGTAATCTTTTAATTTAAGACTAACTCAGCCATATTTTGAATACCATTATTGTCTAATTAAATATCACAATATTCAGCAGACACATTTATTTTCACCTTATATATAAATTTATTTAAATTTCCCCATTGTGGGACAAAAAAAAGAGATTCTCTATCCTCTTCTATTCTATATAGACATATAAATATTACTATATGAAATGGAGAAATGGCTGTTTTCTCTCTTTCTACCATTTTGGAATCCTGGAAATTATGGGCAAGATTTTTAACAGGAATATAAACTAATGTTTTCTGTCCTGCAATGCTAAGAATGTGTGTATTTGTTTAAAGGAATAGTACACCCAAAACATGATTAGCCTTCATTTTCTACTCACCCCATGCTGAACAACACTCTGGAGTACTTTTTGATATCTCAAATGCATCTATGGAGATCTGGGAGGCTTCTTGCTGTCTACTGCTGACATTCAAATAATGGAGGTCTACTTATGGCCGAGGCAGAAAGGTCCCATAAAGTCCACAAAAAACGTGTCAATATTCCTCCATACTGCTTGCGTCCAATGTATTCCAAGTGTTCCTGAGTGGGTAGCGTCCATAATTTACTTGAAGCGAAGTCATTTAGAATGTTTTTAGAGCATAAACAGTAGTGTATAGGATTTCCTGAAAGCTGGCGTTCCGCGTTCACGACGTCTACAGGAAACACGCTGGGCAGACCAAACCAGATGAAAGCGCATTCAGCTCGGCAAAAGAACTCATGCTCTTCTTCCTCAACACTGAAGCCCTCAGACATTTTCTTTCATTGTTTCTTTCTTTGCACAGGTAAACAGCACATTTCTTCTTTCTACGCTTTGCATTATCGACTGAGCAGGCGCTGAATGCGCACTTTCATCTGGTTTGGTCTGCAGCGGTTTCCGTGGAGCTTCGTGAACAAGCTTTCAGGAAATCCTATACACTACTGTTTATGCTCTAAAAACATTCTAAAATGACTTTGTTTCGAGTAAATTCTGGACGCTACCCACTCAGGACACTTTGGAATACATTGGGCGAAAGCAGTATGGAGGAATATTGACACGCTTTTGTGGACTTTTATGGACGCTTTCTGCCTCGGCCATAGACTACCATTATTTGAATGTCAAAGCAGACAGCTGAAAGCCTCCCAGATCTCCCCAGATGCATTTGAGATATCAAAAAGTACTCCAGAGTGTTGTTCAGCATGGGGGTGAGTAGAAAATGAAGGCTAATTATGTTTTGGGTGTACTATTCCTTTAATCAGAGTTTTGACAAAGTTTACCTGCTGCCCTTCAACAAGGGTAGAACAAAGGCCAATTTTATTGTGGCCATTCAATAAAGTAGCTTTGAATTACAAACCTAAATAAAAACAGATCATTCAACCAGATCATACAGTCAAATGGAAAGATTTCTATCTAAGAAAAAACAGTTGATTGCATTGAATCATTGACTCAAAGGCAATCCCTCACACCAAGCATGCTTGTAGCGACAGTGGAGAGGAAAAACTCCCTTTTCAACAGGAAGGAAACCTCCAGCAGAACCAGGCTCAGTGTGAGCGGCCATCTGCTGAGGTTGACTGAGGTTCAAGGAGACAGAAGCAAATACAGAAATAAGCAGAGAAGCGGCATACATTCTCTGGGAAAGCATCAGTGATGGAGTTTTGAGCAGATTTGTGTGTTTCTAGTGGCTTTTGTGACAGAGCCAGGCCGGACTGGCTGAGCTGTGACTGCAGAACCCTAGAAGAACTGAAGGAGCTGTCCGCTCTTATCAAGGCAGTCTGTGTCCCTCTGTCTGGCCTCCACAGCCAACACACAGCCTCACAAACACATGAAAAAAAGAGGGGTGGGGAAACCACGAGACAGTGATGGGATGTCGTAGAACATGAAGCGAGAAAAAAATCTTTCCTGCATGATTGCAGGCAAAAGAGAGCTGCATGAGAAATCGCTCTGACAGGTTTGCTTCTTCTCACCAATGTGTGGGACGACTGTCCGCTAATGTCCTTCACTGTCCTTCATCTTTCACAATGTGATTGCTTAGTCACAGCCTTGTCACTCAGCGTTTTCATCATATCACCACTTGAATGTCTTAGAAAGCCAACCATGGGCCGTACATTCAATCACACGCTTTGCTCCCATCAGCTCATTCAGGACGGTGCTGAATCACTCTTATTAGAGCTGAGGTGAGAAGTGATTCTTGTCTTCAGCGTCAACATGAAAAGTTATTGGGGTTGTTTGCAGTTTTAAATGAAATGTTTAGATTTGATAAATTAATTTCTTAATAACAGAGCTCAGATTTTTCACCAGTTGTCTTTATAGAGGTTAACATCATCTGTAATTGGGTCATTCCCTTTCTTAAACGCAAGTTGAGCCTCCAGATTTCAACAAGGCAGCCCTTTTAAATAAGACATACTTCAGTATTTTCCAACTTTCCTGTAGTAAATTTAAAGGGCCTATATGTGGCAAAATTGACCCTTTTTTTTTTAGCTTTTAACCGTTATAGTTTAAATCTATAACTATGTTATTGTCATGATTCTTTCTAAGGCTCGGACCCACATGCAATGAAACCAAACAGAGAGACACAATATAAAAGTTCTACGGGTTTTATTGAAGTGTATATTGAGTGCGGTGCTCTGCTCAGCCGGAAACTGGAAGACGAAGGAAAGACAGACCGTTAGGTTCAGGCTCAGTGGGAAATTGGAGTTGTCAATCTTGAAGGAGAGGATTTGTTGCCACTCACGTTTCCAGAGAAGAGGAGACACTTAGACTCCAGTCTGTGTGTTGTTCTTCCAGGAGAATGATGTTGATTGAGTTGCATCGGAACAGGGTTTACCCAGAACTTCGACGGCATCGTAATTGGAATGATGCAGCCGCTGGTTGCAACTCAGTTTCCTCCTGTGGTTCTTGAACGGGTCGTGGTGTACAGCATGTGGCCTTTTTAGTCGTGCAAATCTTCTCTCAGGAAGTACTTTTTTTCTAAGTAATCCTGCTTTAGTTATATAAAGAAAACACACTGAAATAGTGGATGTGTGGAAAAAATAATTCAGTTATTTCAACATAGTTTCCTTTCTCAACCCTAGCTCATGAGTTGCTTTAATAAAAGTTTTTTACTTAAAGGTATACTATGCAACCGGTGTTGATTTTCCAAGCGCGAGGCTCCCCAGAGGCGAAAGTAAAGTGCACTGTCGTAAAATATGCTCAGCTGTTCTCCTGGTTTCTCCATCAAGCCGGAAGTGGCGATTTGTTTTTGAGCTCAGCAGACAGGCGAACGCATAGCGAATCACCATGTCTACTGCGGTAAGAAGTGAATATTTGGTTCCAATTTTCGAGTTTGAAAATTTAGCATGTTAACTAACCATGATAACTGCACAAAGATAAGCCACTGGCGCTTAGCGGGCATGCGTGCTTTCACTGGGGGCGTGTGGCAGTTCTCGCCGTAAAGCAAGACCGACTCTTGCACCGATGCACGCACCGAGACTTCTGAGCCTGTGGAGTGCGGGGCGAGGGCTCCTGCGATTTGCAGAAGTGCGTATTTCCCCTACAGACCACCAGAGCGGCCGAGAAAACCTTTGTTCGACCTGAAATGACTCATTTAATCATCCAAAAGCGTTATGGAACACATTAATTAACTGAAAACCTGTTGCATAGTATGCCTTTAAATTCTTTCACTGTTTTATAATATTTTTTTTATGTAAAGGCTCAATTGCATTCAAAATGATTATTGATACAGAGTGAATGCAAATGGATGGTATTAATAACGGCTGTGAGTGAAAGTGACCGCAAACTAGACGACAGAACCGCTCTGATGAAAGTGAAGCACCTGGTTAGCTTAGCATGTGACCAGATGGTGTTATTACTGGATTATTCCTGCGATATTTGAGTTATAGTTGTAGTAGTGGTACAAATATGTGGTTTGTAAGGTGTACAGTAGGAGAGCTGTGGTGCTTATGTAGTAAACTTTTTTTGACGTCCAATCAATATGTTGCAGGGTGGTGTTGTGGGGGATCAAATTGTGTAAGCTTCAATGTGTAAAGGTGTAGGGATGATATAGGGGCCTTATTGGGCTACAACCCCCTGTTTTCTAATGGCACTTAAATAAAAGCCTGTAAGCAAAGGTGTGATACAAATATAAACATTGAACATCTCTAACTGAGGCTTGTGGAGTGAGACAGCTCTTGTTTTTGGAGAGGAAGGTAAAGGTCTGTAATTAAAATAAAAAAGTTATAAAGAGAAAGTTTGAATATGTTTGTTTAAATTACCTTTATCAAACTTTACAAGTGTAAGTGAACCACAATGATTAGAAACATCCTTCTGCAGATTATCTTTAATTTATAGTTTCATTACAGTTTAAAGACCTACAGGGAAAACCTGGATATTAGTATAAGTGTTGTTTATATCCATAATAGTGGGGCATGTTAAGAGTAAAGTCTTGTAACACAAGTATAGAAAATAGCTTGTGTGGTTCTGAAGGTGTTTATTTCATACCAGAAAGGCTAAAAGAATAGCAGAGGGTGTTCTCCACTCAGCCGTGACAGATTTAGTCATAAATCTGTTGGATTAATACACGGCCTCCCAAGGACTCTCACTGTGTGCATTGTAGAAACACAGGAGTCACTAAAAGGAAGACCTAGGGAACTATTTGTCTTCAGATCTCTGCTATCACAATAATTTATGTCACAAATACAGGGACTTTACAGACAAATACTTTGGAAATTATTTAAAAAACAATTACAACTAAGAAGCAAATGTGTTTTAATAATAGTCTAATTTTACTATAGATTTAATTTTCCCAGTTTTTTTTTTGTTAGTATCATATCAAGAATAGGGGAATCAAATTGGGCTAATTGACCATGACATAAAAAGGAAATGAGTGTGTAATTTCAACCAAAGATAACTTGGTTAAATACTTAAAGGGATTTTCCAACCGAATAAAGAAAAATCCAATGTCCATTATGATTTCACTAGCAGAAAAATGTTTTGCCCCTTAGTCCTAATAACTGCTGCTGACCATTCAGAAGGTTTCTGAGTTTAACTGGCCTTTAATTCAATTCAATTCAGTTTATTTATATATAGCGCCAAATTCACAACACATGTCATCTCAAGGCACTTTACAGTTCAACCAGATCATCCAGTCAAATTGATACAAAGTTTTCTATCTAAAGGGAAAACCAGTTGATTGCACATCGACTCATTGACTCCAAATACAATCCCCCACACTAAGCATGCTTGTAGCGACAGTGGAGAGGAAAAACTCCCTTTTAACAGGAAGAAACCTCCAGCAGAACCAGGCTCAGTGTGGCGGCCATCTGCTGAGGCGACTGGGGTTCAAAGGAGACGAAGCAGACACATAGAAAAGAAGCATAGATACAAAAGGCAACTGTAAAAAGGCGGCCCGTCCAGGAAACACACAGCCAGGCAGACGAGCTCCAAGGCAGCTCCCATGCCAGAGGACGAAGAAGAGCACATCCACTCAGTCACGGTCAGAGAAACAGGACCACACTGGAAAACAGGCGATCTCCAACATCTATAAACAAGGGTGTTGATAGAAGCAGCACAGCTGATGTTTCTTTCCAGGATGACGTCACAGCCAAACAGGAACAGACGAGGCAAAGCTACTCTGAGGAAAAGCAGAGAGCAGAAGGTTAGAGATTGAACTAACAGATTCTGCAGAATAGGAGGACACAGAGAGAGAATGAAGCAGAATGATGAAATGGGGTCCCTATGTCCTCCAAAAGTCTTAGGAATAGTACACCCAAAACATGATTAGCCTTCATTTTCTACTCACCCCCATGCTGAACAACACTCTGGAGTACTTTTTTGATATCTCAAATGCATCTGGAGATCTGGGGGAGGCTTCTTGCTGTCTGCTGACATTCACATAATGGAGGTCTATGGTGCCCGAGGCAGAAAGGTCCATAAAAGTCCACAAAAAAAAAGCGTGTCAATATTCCTCCATACTGCTAGGTCCAATGTATTCCAAGTGTCCTGAGTGGGTAGCGTCCAGAATTTTCTCGAAGCTTGAGAAGTCATTTAGAATGTTTTTAGAGCATAAACGGTAGTGTATAGGATATCCTTAAATGGCGTTCACGAGTCTACGAGCAGCGGCGGGCCAAACCAGATGAAAGTGCATTCAGCTGCGGCAAGAACTCATCGCTCTTCCACCAACACTGAAGTCCTCAGACATTTTCTTTTTCGTTGTTTCTTTCTTTGCACAGGTAAACAGCACATTTCTTCTTCTCGCAACGCTTGCATTATTGGCAGAGCAGGCGCTGATGCGCGCACTTTCATCTGGTTTGGTCTCTGCGGCTTCACTGGCGTCATGAGCGTGCAAGCAGCTTTCAGGAAATCTATACACACTACTGCTTTATGCTAAAAACATTCTATATTTAGATTTATTACATTCTGAGTAGATACCCTTCCGAAACGCACAGAAGCTGGAGCGGCGTATGAAGTGTATTTACATTTTAATGAACTTTGCAGCTGCCGCATTTCCGGCCAGCTGATAATCGCTGAAGCGCCTGGCCAGGCTCAATTAGTATCCAAAAGCTTCCCAAAGTGTACAGCATGAAACGGTGAGAAGGCCAAAACTATGGTTTTTAGTATTGCTATTCCCTTTAAGATCAATCCCACAGCACCAGACTTTTGGTTGGGGCATCTAGATGGACTAGCTGTGTTTCTTATATCACTGTCCTGCTGCATAAACCGGGTGTACTGATAGCAAGACATTTCCCTTGATGTGTTTTGGAAGAGAGAGCAGAATTTTTTTTTATAATATACTGTTTTTACACATTTCATGTTCTAATCTAAATTAGATTATCTAGTTCAAATTTCAGATGTAACATAAATATTTCATTTCTCTTTTGACTCCACAGTTTATCGCAAAATTTATATTGGAATTTCAAGATGTAAAAAAAAAAAAGTCAGTTCTCTGTTTTGTCATACGTAGATGTTATTGTTAAACTTAGACTTATATGCAGTACCTTTGCATAATTCAATTCAATAAAATCCATCTGTATAGCACCAATACAAAAACATATAATCTCAAGGCACTTTACAAATACAAAAATGCCGATTGGTCAAGAGTTTCTATCATGAAATCCAGCTGATTTCTTTGGGTCATTGTCTCTCAGGGCATGCTCCTTGTGAATGAGTATGCAGCAATCCTTCACACTAAGCATGCATGCAGCAACAGTGGAGAGGAAAAAATACTTTAAACAGAAAGAAACCTCCAGCAGAACCAGGTTGAGTGTGAGTATCCATCTGCTGGCTGGGGTTCAAGGAGACAAAAAGAGGAAGAGATACAAAGGGTAACTGTCAACGAGCTTCAACGAGCGTCCAGGAAACACTTAACCAGGCAGACGAGCTCCGAGCCAGCTCCCATCTCGAGGAGGATGAAAAGCTTTATATGAGCCTGTGGTTCTGCTGGAGGTTTCTTCTGTTAAAAGTTTTCCTCTCCCACTGTCGCTACAAGCATGCTTGGTGTGAGAAATTGCTTAGGAGTCAATGAGTGGAGTAAATCAACTGGCTTTCTTTAGACAGAAAACTTTGAATCCAACTTGACTGTATGATCTTGTGGACTGTATAGTGCCTTGAGATGGCGTGTGTTGAATTGGTGCTATATACATAAACTGAATTGAATACAGTTAGTCACTTTCAGAGAAGCAGGACTACTCTGAAAAACAGGCCAAGCTCCAGCATCTATAAACAAGGGTGTTGATGGCAGCAGCACAGCTAATATTTCAATCAAGGTTGGAGTTATAGTTGAACCGGAACATACCAGAGGAAGCTACTATGATAAAAAGCAGAAGGAACATACAGTTAGGGGTTGAGCTAATAATTATTGCTGAATATGAGAATAGAAATGGACTGAAGCTGAATGATGAAAAGTGGTCACACTGTCCTCCAGCATTCTAAACCTATAGCAGCATAAACAAAGAAAATAACTCAGCACAAACTAACTATTTTGGATGAGGTATAAGGAAGGTAGAGAAAGGTGGATCAGTAGCTTATCAGTGACAATCTGAATTTGTTGATCATTTGCAAAGAAGTTGGATGGTGTCAGTTAAACTTTTATATTGTCTCTATTGTTTTTAAATTGTTCTATATATATGGTTGTGGGTTATGTGACCTCATGGTTAAGTTGCTGATGACCTCCTGAAATATGAGTCATGGAGGCGAGTCTTGGGGTTTGTTTTTTTGTAATTTATTTTAGCTTACATTGTGTTTTTAAACAAGTTCAATTTCATTGCATTCTTGACTCTATGGGGGAAGAAAGTAATGAGATTTTTTTTTAACTTAAACTCATCTTTGCTTAACTAAGGCATTCAATGCGGAAAATAACGGAAGAACCAAATGCTGTTTCACATCTCTACAATAAATCTTTCATTCCACTTTTTTTTAAATGTGTGCCATGTAATGTAGACTTATAAACATGGCTTACCAGCCTCTTTCATCCATCCCTTCTGCATGTATGTTATGTTTTTATTCTTTTAATGTGTGGCTGTTCTCCTCTGACAGGGGGAAAAAGAAAACTGCATTTATTCCCCTTTCAGCTTTAAGTAATGCCTAAACACATCCAGTTCTCTTTGTATGGAAATAGATGTTTAAATTTTGTTCCTGGCAACTGGACTATTTTCATTTCAGATTGATCTCCTTATTTATTTTCACATTTAAGTGGCTTCCCAGAAGCCACTTAAATCATCAGACAATAAGGGAGCTCACAGCACCTAAGGCAGAGAAAGTACTGATAAGTTGATTTCAGCTCATTTCCATATTATTTCTAAAGAAATGTAGGTAAGATTAATTTATTGTTTATTTCACTGGTGGTGACGGAAGGAGATAATGCTCATAGAGTTTCTAAAAAGGATGAGCCTGAAACAATGACTTAAATTCTCAGAAGAAATCTGACCCCTTCAATTACTTATAAAGGGCTCCATAGGAGCTGGATAGACTTAAAGATTTAGGGGTCATACGCTGGTATGAATGGTAAAAATATTAGCTCAAAATTACACTGCTTTAGCAATGAAATCTAGATTTATTGACACAATGGTATCCATGTTTGTATCTTTTAACTCTGTCCTTTAAAGATAACAATGTCATGATTTTACTAAAGTTCAGACCCAAATGCAGAAGACCGAACAGGGAGACCAGGGAAAAGGTTAACAGGTTTTATTGAAGAAGTGAAGTGAAGTGTTGCTCAGAACACTGCTCAACTGGAACTGTAAAGTGAGGGGAAGACACAGCGGTTAGTTCAGGCTCAGTGGGGAATTTGACTCGTGAAAATTGGAGAAGAGGATTTTGTTGCTGACTCACGTTTCCAGAGAAGTTGTTGAATCCTTGACTCCTGTCTGTATGTTGTAGTTCCAGTGTTTGTCTGATTCAGTGGAGGGCAGGACAGGGTTTACCCAGAATGCAGTTGTTAGTTGGTGAATGGAGAAACTGACTGCCACTCAGATTTCCTGCGGTACTTGGAATGGGTCATAGTGGAGATAAATCCCTTTCTCAGTGCGAAGCTCAAACGATCTCTTGGGGAAAGTGGATCCAAACCTCCTGTTTGAACCTCCAAGCTCAGTTTGTAGCTCAGTTGATCCTTCCAGGAGAGAAGGTCCGAGAAATCCAGTTTGCAGGATGCAAACTGGCAAACACTCAAGCATCGTCGTGGTAGTGGCAGTCAGCAGCTTAAGAACACTCCGTTTGCTACGAGGAAACCATCAGCAGGTGTGTGAGGAAGCGGACCAGAACCAGGCGTCTCCTGGTGGAGGAAGGGGAGACAAACACAGAAACACAAAGACAAGTGTCCTGACATTGACATTAATATAGACTCTGAGTTATAGACTGTAATTAATGAATTAGTAGTTTAAGATATGTATATTGGAATTACTTAATGTCATATTCTAATATGAAAAATTTGAGTTTCTATAAAAAATGTAGAAAAAAGTTACTATAGATTCAGTTTGATTTCCAAAAATTAGAATGACCAAAACCTCGAAATAACTACTTCAACTTTTAAACAAATTAATCCATATCGTACAGATGGTTCTCATGGGGTTCTATATTGAGCATCTGATTTTATTTATTTTTTTTGTCATACATAGTTTAAAATCTAAAATCAGCTTATCAGTGTAGTAGATTAGGTGACTCTCTGATACAGTTATTTTCTGCATCTAAAGCTAACTCTTTGTCCTTGCAATCTACATACTGATAAACAATCCACTATTGGTGAAAACCCACTGTCCTAAATGAGCTCATCCTGCAACTTTATTGAAGTGTGCGTTTGCTTATGTGAATTTTTTGGGGCAGTGATTGATGTGAGGTGGTGTTGCTGCATATAGTTGATGTGTTTGAAGACTCTCTTTTGTCAGCAAATAGACAGTACAGTAACTTGAGTGGCACCACACTGACTCATCAGCCTACTGATTGCATGACTGCAGCCCAAGTCTGACTGGCCCTGAGTGAGAGACTATCCATCAAGTATTTATACACAGCAACTAAGGATCAAGATTCTCTTCACTCAGTCCTGTGCACTCACTAAGACTTAACACTGATCTGAGGAGGCTTCATCTTTTCTTTTGTTTGTCCCTGCAGTGGTAGACAGCTGAGCACTGCCCATATACCCATTAAGCCCCTTTTGCTCCATAAAATTCATAGCCATAATTCAGAGCATAGCTGAAATTGGAGAGCTGACAGCTCCTGTCCCAGTGAATCAGAACTCAGATGAACGAGAGGTCTGGAGATGTCACCTAGATAATAAACAGGGCTTTGGTCCACAGCCCCTTTTGTTTGAGAAGCCTGCGGCCTCAGGGCAGGGCAAAGGCTAGTCCCCGTCTAACATGTGCTACTCTTATTGATCCAGCAGGGATTGATGTCCTCTAGTGGCTGAGTTAGTCCCCTCTCCTTCGTCTCTCCTGTAAACCTGGACTAAGTACGAATTTCAGATGTTGCTGTCGGTATCTTTTTAAATCTTCCATCTCTTTCCTTTTTGCTTTGCAGTTTTCATCCATCTGCCTGTTTTTTTTATATACTTTTCAACTCTGGATGTTTTCTTTTGTTTTTACTCTGATAAACAAAAGTGAAACTTTTTGCCTGTATGTAAAAGTCCAACATTTTGTGAAGCACTAACACTAACCAAATCCACTAGTTGCTTTTTTCTTTGTTTTTAGATACGTTTATATCCTTTTTTTTAACCCTTCTTGATTTCTTTTAACTTTCCACTAATTTCTTAAGCCAATTTTACACTAACAAGTTCACATTATCTTTTCTTAATATCAAATTGTTAAGAAAACAGATCGCACCTCACACGGCTCTGAATCATTTCATGATTCTTGTGCACTTTAGCTCAATTTTCAATGCCGTCCTTTCAGACATATTAGCCACACTATTTGATTATCTCCAAAAAAATTCTCCAGGCTCAGTAACTTCCTTACTTCCTCACCAAATATCTCATCACAGCTATATAACAACCAAAAACAAAGATTTATAATTACTATGTTTATTAACCTCTTACACCCTAAGGGGGTATAAATAACTTTCTGCCTGACAAAAACAGTACAGTAAAAGCTATTAGATTTAAGAAGAAACTTTTGGTACGTCTGTAAAGGTAAGATGTCATGAATGTATTTTCTGGTGTCAGCACCATTGTAGCTTTGACCCTGCCTGAAATATTAGGGACAAAATACAAAAATATTTTACATTTTTTTGAACCTCGCCAAAATTTTCTTTGAAATAAACATTGCAAAACACTACCAAAATATTATTTATAGCACAAAAAGTAGTACAGACTTTTAAAAAAATCTAAATGTTGTGTAAAAATATACCAAATTTGGACTCAATCGGGTGAATCATATTTATTTTTAGAATGGTGATGGTGAGAAATTTCTTAGGCGGAGAGGCCATTTTTGGCACATTTATCCATAAATGTCACCAAACTGTGCCAAATATGTTTTACATCAATACTGGGGGTTTTGAAGTAAAATTACGAGGTCACGTAGCAGCTGGACCCGCCGGTGGGTCCGTAGGGTTCAAGGGGTTAAAAAATGAAACTAAAATAAATGGACCAGTCGATCTTCCAGACAGTTCACAGGCAGTTTTCCATATTGACATTTTAATTGAGATACTACATTTGGATTATTAACTGATTGATGTTAAAAAGATAAATACTACATCATGCATTCATTCCTGTTTAGCATTTTGTTGATCAACCTTTGGTTGAAAGTACAGCAACAACCCTTTTGTGCTTCTCTACTAGCTTTGGACATTGGTAGACTGAGATTGTTGTCCATTCTTTGCCCATTTTCCAGGAGTTCTATCGATATTAGGCCCCTGTCACATCTCCTAAAATGCTGGCATACCCTGAACTTTTCATGTTTTATTTTAAATTTTGGGTGTATATATAGAGTATTCATAACAAATGGTAAATGGTAAATGGAATACTTATACAGCGCCTTTATTCAAGCCAGGAGACTTGACCAAAAGCTCTACACCACATTCAGTCACCCATTCCGCACACACTGATGGTGGCATAAAGCTACATTGTAGCCACAGCTGCCCTGGTGGCTCATTGACAGAAGCGGGGCTGCGGTACACTGGTGCCACCAGGCCTCTGACCACCATCAGTAGACAATACAGGTGAAGTGTCTTGTCCAAGGACACAAGCGACACTGAAAGTCAGGGTCGAGGTTTGAACCGTCAATCCCGCCCGATTTCCAGGGCAAACTCCTACATCCAACGCCACTGCTGCGCCAAACAAATCCAGAACTTATGTCCAGCAACATCCTAACTTATGCATAACGCACGGCAGTGTAATCCCCATAATATGATGCAAAAGCATAATTTCATGGGCATTACGAAGCATCAGTTAAAGCTGCACCTCTCAGACGCATCCCTGAACTTTTTATGCCCCCTATTTGCATGAAAAGATGTATTTGATCACGGTATTAATCTAGCTACTGTTTATCGCTGGGCCCCCCAAAAAATAATTAATAAAAAGAAAAAAGAAAGAAAGAAGGTTTACACTCGCAGCAGATTCTTGTCTTTGGGTGTGAACTCAAGGAGGATCCATCACAATCACCTTCTCACTCACCCTATGAAGGTTGTCTGGAACACGTCAAATACGTTGATATGCGTTGGAGATAATTTCTTGATAAGTTATGCACAAGTTACTCATAGGTTTTGGATAAGCTAGACGCCACGACTTATAAGTAACTCACACTTAACATATGTCAACTATCAGATAACTTACTGATAACTAATGTCCCACGTATGGCATACGTCGGGAAATTTTGAGCATGCTCAAACGTTCTCAATGTACTCGCCGTATGTTGACGTGTGCCAGTGTACTTCAGCGTGCTCATAACTTATCCAACGTATGCCAGCGTTTTAGGCAGAGTTTTCGTACGTCAGGCATACGCTGGTCTAAATCGTCAAGGTGTGACAGAGGCTTAACAAACTTCTTTGACCTTCTTCTCTGTTCCTGCAGGAGAAGAAACATGATACTGGCACTATGTTTCAGATTTGCATTTGTAAAGTAAAAAAATAAAAATTATTTCACTTCTATTACCCTCTGTGTGTTTTCTTTTTAACATAAAATGAAACAAAACACATGGTAATGTGTGTTTTTTTTACAGGATGTCTATGTATTTTTCCACGGTACTAATAGCTAGCTACCTAGCCTCGTGAGACCATCCTGATCTTTGCGAGCTTTCAAAGGTTTCACTCGCAGATCAGTCTGGAGACTCTCCGTTAAAGAAAATTTGGAGCCGTTCACTAAGCGAAGGTCCAATCAGCGTTGGCTTTGAGGCGGGTTGAGGTGTGAGCAAGTTTTATCGGAATTACAGAGTATTTGTTCACTGAAAAGAAGAGCAAAACACTGCTCTGGAGGCTTTTCTCAGAGGAAAAGATGTTTTTGCTCTTCTCCGACTGGTTTAGGCAAGAGTAGCCTGGCTTGTGTTTTTCGTTGTTACTCTGTTAGTACGTCATATGCTTCGTTGATCTGATTGGTTTATTTGGCCCGTCTATCACCAACATAGGCCAATCAGCTAACCAGTATTTTCGCCCCTTCCCAAAATTACTTCAACGGAAAGTTTCAAGATGAATTTTCTCCGCATATCCATCTGGCGGAGTCAGGTTTATAGCTACCATGCTTTCAAATCTCTAAAGCTATAATGAGAAATGTCAGATTAGTTGGGATCTGTAGAGGCTAAACGAAACAAAAGGAGGCTAAACACTCTCCACATAAAGCAGATTGTGCAATGGAAAAGTTCATTTTAGCCCCCAGATGCTTTACGTGCTTGCCTTGCTTCACAATGACGGCTTTGTTTCAAGAGGAAGTGTAAGGGTGCTGAGAAAGTCGGGGGGCTGATAGGACAATAGGAGAGAGAAAGGTGAAGATGAAAGATGGTCCTTGCAGTCCATTGCTCCTGTCATGGAGGCAGTGTTGCAGAGTGGCGGAGAAGGGCTGGTCATTAATGTGCACTGTATCATTCATAAAGTAGTACTGGCATCACTTGCTGCTAAATACCATCATTTGTCAGAGAAAAGGGCTTAGTATCTCAGTGTTACAGGAATATCAACTGTGCACACACTCATGCTAAATATTACAATATATGTGAGGTAATTACTGCCAAATATAAACATACAGTAGTTCTGTGTTTCTCTCTCTCATTGATCAAAGGCAGGATTTTTTGCATCATCTCTGCTTTTATCAAAATGTTGGGAGACCTCTCAAGTGTGAAGGCTTCCTTTTTTTTTAAATAGAAATCTGTCTACTGACTGCAGTTTTTCATTGAATGAGCAAAGACGACAAGATGGACACCTGGGAATTTACTCTAGCGGGAAATTCAGAAAATAATACTTTTTCTAAGACTTGTTCCGAGATTTCCTTTGGCTTTTGGCTTTACAGCTGCACTACATTCCTAATGCATTTGCACTTAATAAATGTATAAAAACATCTATATAGTCCAGCAGATTGAAGCAGTTTGCAGCTATTTCTCTGCCAGGTCAAAACCGTCTCTTTCAGTCAAAAACAAAGTAGATGCAGAAATAATAAATCGGCAGAAAAATATTCTACAAACGACTTCAGGTCCTAAAAAAAAATCAAGCCTACCATGAAGACCATCTCACCGTATCCGGCTGGTATCTCCTTTTAGTGCTCTCCATGAATCTGTGTTTTTAATGCTCTGCACCTTCATCCATCCACTAACAGATGAGGTTGATATAACCCTCTTTATCTTTAATTGCACTAAAATGATCACCGGCTTTCAGCAGACTGTGTTTTTATCGGCTTGTCACAAACCCCACTGTTTTTTCAAACTCAAAAGCTATTCACTCCGCTTGTCATTTACATAGAAATACAGTACATGTTGGCAGTCTGGACTCTAAATGCCTGCATAATGCCTTATTTAAACATCAGCAAACCGCATCATTGGCCAAGTGACTTCATTTACTTGATAGCAATGTTTTAGCAGCAGCTCTCCCTAGTCTGCTAGAAGGGTTTTGCACATTCAGTGTTTGCAAGCCGGTTGTGAATATTTCCTCTGCTCCTGCAAAACATCCTAAAAATGTTCAGTTTTACAAACAAAGGCTTAGAATAAAGCCTACTAACTAACAACTTCACCAACTGTCTTGCTGTCTTCAGTGCACTATTTAAGTGATTCACTTAATCTCTTGTTTTAAAGGATATTGTGCTTATTAAAATACAGTATTTGTTATGTCTATTAAGAAAATTGAGGGAAAAAAAAAGAAAGACACCATATTTGTTTCTTGTCACCGTGCAGCTTACCGTACCAGATTAGACATAGCAAGCCTGGTTCTGTCAGAGGTTTGTTCCTGTTAGCATACACTGTATATTTTCAATCATTAAAAGGTATTGTGGAGGGTTTTTTTTTTAAGACCCGCCCTCTCTACATAAAAAAAAAAAAATGCAAGTGCAAAAGCATGCACTAGCCCATTTCTCCTCGTGCATGCACTTTTTAAAACTCAGTTAACTGACCGTTCGGACAGATGATCATTGCTTTTTGCTCTGTTGGACATTTAACTTGGACTGCTCAGTGGCGCAGTGGATAGCACTGCCGCCTTGCAGCAAGAACGTTCCAGGTTTGATTCATCTTTCTGGATGGAGTTCACATGTTTTCGCTGAGCATGTGTGGGTTCTCTCTGGGTACTCGGCTTTCCTCCCTCAGTCCAAAAACATGACTGTTAGGTTAATTGGCTTCTCTAGATTCTCCTTAGGTGTGTGTGTGAATGGTTGTTTGTCCTGTTTTGTCTCTGTGTTGCCCTGCGATGGACTGGCGACCTGTCGCGCAACCTCTCTTTAGTGCAGTACCTGCGCCATCTTTATTAATGCAATGCTGTCACTACCAGCGATCAGGTCGAGGCTTACGATCCGTTCATGTATATCTAGATGCACAAATATGCTGTTAGCACATGCACATCTAGATATATAACCCGGGTTGAACTCGATGTTATAAAAAGACCTAAATGACATATTTTAGCATACCAAAATACAATGTGTCAAAGGTTTTCTGAGAAAATAACTGCCTTAAAATCCTTTCCGTTTTATCAGTCATTTCTGCCTGATCTGCACCGGAAATGGGATCCTACGCTACTTGCGGTGGCTAACTTTTTAAATAAATCTAGTCTTTTTGAGTTTTATGTTTTCGTTTTGTTTTAACCTTATGGTATATAGTGCATAATTAAAAGAAAGAAACAACTAAAATGAAGATAAATATGGTTTAATCATATTTTCATGGACTGCTCTTAGCATGCCAATGAACATCAGAGGAGCAGTTTAACGAAGAAAAATGTAAAAGCATCTAAATTGTCTCACAAAAGTAATATAAAATTTTTTAAAGACGTGTATTAGCATTCTTAAGTAACCTGACTCCGCCAGATGGATTTGCTCCGCATATCCATCTGGAAACCTTCCGTTGAAATAATTTTGGGAAAGGCGAAAATACTGGTTAGCTGATTGGCCTATGTTGGGGATAAATGGGCCCAAATAAACCAATCAGATCAGCGAAGCATATGGCGTACTAACAGGCGGCGACAGAGCGAAAACACAACCACAAGCCAGGCTACTTGCCAGATTGAGGCAATTGATAGATCAAACTCTTGCGAGAAACCAGTGGAGAAGAGCAAAAAACATCTTTTTCCTCTGAGAAAAGCCTCCAGAGCAGTGTTTTTGCTCTTCTTTTCAGTCAAAAAAATACTCTGTAATTCCGATAAAACTTGCTTTCGATAGCCACGCTAACACTAGTTTCATCATTTGCGAAGCACATATGTTCTTTAGACTGAACTGTCGAGCTTCTCGCGTCACCTCAACCCGCCTCAAAGCCAACGCTGATTGGGCGTTAGTTTTGGTGAGCGGCTCCAAATTTTCTTTAGCAGGAGAGTCTCCAGACTGATCTGCGAGGTAAACCTTGAGGAGTTCGCGAGATCCCAGGATGGTCTCCACGAGGCTAATTCTTAAGTAAGTTAAGGACAGAAATTAGTAATTTTACATTCTTTATGGACACCCGGATGTATACTCAGAGAGATGGCGCTGGTCGGACGCATCAAACTGGAAGAAGAACTCTCTTGTTTGCGCATGTGAAGTGCTCACGTTTCTGGTAAATCAGCTCGTTCAGCTCTGCTTCAACAGCCGGATTTGCTCATGAGGGCCGACTGAATTTCATACGTATTTGATTTTCTCCCGATCTTACGAACCCTGATTGGGAGGTCGTTGTGAGAGGCAAATTAACCGCCGTTACCCCGTATACCAAAAAATTCTCGCATGACTGTAGAATCGCCCCAAAAAGTGCAAAAACTTGTACAGTGTGTACCTTCCTTTCCATTGTCGCCACATGCATTCTCAGGAATACTAATTATTAGAAAGTTAATGCCTCGTTGAAATTGCCTGGTTTTAGTTCACATTTCCATCTGGTATGTGAACTACATTTGAACACATCAAAGTGAGATCCGACTTTATGTAATTGTATTTGGATCTTTCTTTGAAGTAAACTTCATTTTATCATTACTGTGTTTTTTTCCCCCCTTTTCTCTAGTCTACATGTTTTGTTTTTCAGTCAAGTGCATGTCTACTCGCATGAAGCGGATGGTTATTTTACAGTCGAAAACCCCAAGAGGAGCAGGGAAAAATCATTATTGATGACTATGAAGGAAAATGCTTAATTTGCACCGTCTTCAACCAAATTATAACTCATACTGAAAGCTTCTGAATTTGCATAAATCTCATTAGACTACAATGAAAGGGGTTCATAAATCGTTATATTAATTAGTCATTTTTTGCAACCCTTTCATAAGAAAATGGAGTATATTAATAAAACCAAGGGCGGGGTAATTGTGAAGCCTAATCGGTTGCTGTTTTAGGAGGTTTGGAGCTCAAGTGACACGTTTGATTTACTCCTGCTTGTCTTCTTTTTTCTGACTAAGTATCTTTAGACTTTTACTGTATTTGGTAACTTCTACCAGGGACTGAATGACATATCATGAACTGTCCACTATCAGCATTTTACAGTGATTTAAACCCATATTTACTTACATGGCTCTCACCAGAAAGTTATGTAAGCATCTATTATTTAGTAGGAAGTCTTTATTAGCAGAATTTACATCTATAATCAAGAAAAACAAAGAAAACTGCAGAAATATAAGATTTCCATTTATAAAAAAAAGCAATGATCAATACATGCACCGACTCTTAAGCTAGTGCTTCCTTACACTGGATGAGAACTATAAGAGCACCAAATTTATTCTGTTACCAGAATCAAGTATTTTGCTAAAAGTAAACATTAAGAATACATAAACCCATAGCAAAAACCATCCTACTAGCACCTTCGTTTGTTGACATCCCACAAATCGTTGTATGCCGCATGCAGCTTTTGAATAACCTGACTCCGCCAGATGGATTTGCTCCGCATATCCATCTGGAAACCTCACGTTGAAGTAATTTTTGGGAAGGGGCGAAAATACTGGTTAGCTGATTGGCTATGTTGGTGATAGGCGGGCCAAATAAACCAATCAGATCAGCGAAGCATATGGCGGTACTAACAGGCGGCGGCGAAAACACAACCACAAGCCAGGCACAAGCCAATTGATAGATCAAACTCTTGCGAAACCAGTCGGGAGAAGAGCAAAAACATCTTTTCCTCTGAGAAAAGCCTCCAGAGCAGTGTTTTGCTCTTCTTTCAGTGAGAAAAATACTCTGTAATTCGATAAAACTTGCTCGATAGCCCGCGCTAACACTAGTTTTATCGGCTGAAACCACTCATGTTAGTTGGAGAAAGCTGAACTGTGCGGCGCTTCTCGTTGCGATCACACCTCAACCGCCTCAAAGCCACCGCTGATTGGACGTTCGTTTGGTGAGAGCGGCTCCAAATTTTCTTTAGCGGAAAGTAGCCAGACTGATCTGCGAGTGAAACCTTGAAAGCTTCGCGAGATCAGGATGGTCTCACGAGGGCTAGCTTTTGAATGCTATGCTCGTAAAATGCCCACCTTTATTGAACCTGAGCAGAAGTTTTTGTTAGCCTTCATATAAATCTTACATCATTTCCTGAATATGTCATCATCACTTATTTCATCAGTAATAACTTATTGGAAACATAATTCTAATGTTTATTCTGCTTGGTTCTAAACATCAAAATAGCACTTTTACATCATTACCCTTTATTTAATAATGCAGATACAGATGCATTACAGATACTCTTTAACAGCCTGGTTAACCAAATGGAGGTAGATAAGGCAGTGAAAGGGTTAAGAGGCCGCCCTGAATTAGCACCATTTGGACTGAAAACTAGCAGGTCATCAGCATACGTAGGATCATTTATCAATGTTTCACCTATCATACATCCAGCACTGCAGGCTCTTAATTGAACTTGATTAAAATACACTGGGGATAAAATCCCACCATGTCTAAATTGTTACAACAATTTAACCTGCAACAATTCCCTTTAACGACCCCACTTTCAGAGACAGACAGGTATGGGGCATCGCAGGCTAACAAAAGAAGCCAAACGACCCCCATTCCAAAGGGTGGACCCATTTATCCATTTCAATTTGCATGTTTTCTAAGCAAAAGGAAGGCTTTGCTGGGCTGCTTTATAAAGCAACTCAATACTATTTCTTACATTTGAATTGAAAAAGCTTCCTGGATGGGAAGCGAAACGTGTTCAAACTTGGAAACAAAGTCAAAGGGATTGTTTTTTTGACTTTTTTGGAATGACTATGACCGGGATGACTGAGAATCTTCACCAGCACCTTGTCTAACATCATTGACAAAGTAGAAAGACTGCTTCCCTGTTTGCTCTGCCTCTTCTGATGAGAGAATCCTTACATCATTGTCTGTGGTTCACTCAAACACTTTAGAAGACTAATTTAGAAGTCTTTAATTTCTGCTTCAAAGACCACACACTGGAAAAACGATCTAGAAACAAGTGGAAAATTTCTTAAATCAAGTGTATTTACCCTTAATTTGAATAGGTAAATGAGATGATTTGCCAATGGAATCAGTATTTTTACTCTTACAATAAGATAATTAGATAGTATTCACGTGAAATAAGACAATGCAATTGAGTTTTCTTATTTTAACTGCACATTGTCTTGTTCCATTGGCAAAATGTCTCTTTTATCCCCCCAATTCAAGAACAAATGCACTTATTTTAAGAAAAACTGACTTATCTAGAGCTCGATTTTTTCCAGTGCAATAGGAATCAGAGAGTTGGACAAATAAAATGGAATCTACGTTGAAATATGAAACATTTGTTCAATTTGATCTTTAGATATAATTAAAAACATTGGTTTTTATTCATATATATAAGGAAAGTTGTATTGTATTTCTTTGTATGGTATTTTAGTTCTTTTAGATGATGAATGTTTGTAATATTTTGTTTGTATACCTGGAGCGTTTAACAAAGATAATTTCCCCCTGGGATCATTAAAGTGCTTCTGATTCTGAGCTAATGGCTCTGGATGAATGCAGGATGGATTTACTGAAGAGTTTTGTTTAGGACCAAGTGAAGAATCACTAATAAAGCTACACAAGTTTTTTTTCTTCCATTTGATGAAACCCTGTGTCTTTTTCCTTTCTAACAAAGCAATATTTATTCCACTGGTAATTAGCATTTCCTTACTGCCAACACTCACCTGCCATCTGGTTAGCAGGACACCTGACCCCTACGAGCAGGTGGGTCGCCCACATTGATACTGCCAGATACCTCTTCTAACTGTGCCTCACGCGCCATTGCTCAACCTCTGAGCCATTGCATCTAACTATCAATAGGCTGAAATATTGGGAGTTCTTTAATGCATTTAACGCTCATCACTAGTCATAGATAATCAAAGGAAACATTTTTTATAACCGTATCTCATGCTGATGGATAGGTGCACCTCTTGGATAAAACCCTTAACTCCACTTCGGTACCTACCTGCATTTTCAAACATTTCTACAGCACTAACTATCACTCACCCTGCTAAGTTTCTTTTTTATTTCATTTTGTTTTTACCCTGAACAGTATGGCGGTAAAGCACTCAGAACTGTTCTCTGGTAATAGTCACATTTTGGCTTTAAGTGATCAGCTTACTCAAATGTGGAAAAACTATCCACCCATTTCAGTCATGCTTATCCCAACTGGGGTCACGAAGGTTGCTTGTGCCTATCTCCAGCTGTCTACAGGCGAGAGGTGGGGTCGACCCTGGACAGGTCACCAGTCCATCACAGGGCAACACAGAGACAAACAGGACAAACAATAATTCACGCACATGCAGAAAGACCCCGGGCCGGGAATCGAAGACAGAACCTTCTTGCTGCAAAGCAGCATTACTACCCACTCCGTCACTGAGCAGCCTGGAAAAACAAAATCTGATAAGTTAATCCTAAGAAATTGACAAATAGCTGTATTTTTGACGAATCTTATTCAAAAACGGAATGATTTTCCAATTCAATAAAAAAAAATATTGCAAAAAATGTGTATTAAAATTACTCCTTTGCCTGTTTTTTTTAATTAGGTGTACATTTATTGCGGGTTTAAATAAAATCACTAAGGAAAAAAATCTATACTGTTAAGGGTATCTACGGAGTCGTCCCCGCGGGCCCTGGGGGGCTTCCTCGAGGCTGTCTCTCCTCCTCCCTTGGTGGGGGTCTGATTTCCGGGGCTGGCCCCTCCTTGGTGCGATTCGCTCTTGGGGTCCCTTTGGGTGCCTGGGGCTTTGGGTCTCCCGGCGCTGGACTCAGTGCTCTGGGGGTGCCTCTTCGGCTCTCCACAACCACTATTGAGCATTTTTCTATGGATAAACTTTACATGCACAACTTCACCCTCACAAACAACTACAGGTGCTTGGTTCCAGGTACTCAGAGATTCACTTCCAAACAGAAACCCCACATTCATATCTTCAGGTAACACAGAGTACATGTCAGACTTAATAATACTACTTTAGCGATAGTTTCAAGGTGTTTTTATTGTATGTCTCGTACCATGTCTCTTTCGGTTGTGCTGTTCTTTTTTCATCTCGTTTACAGGTGATGAAGCAGACTGAAAATGTTTTGTCATTGTCTCCTTTCTACACCGCAAAAAGCGATCTAGAAATAAGTAACATTTTCTTAAATTAACTGTAATTACTCTGAATTTGAGTAGGTAAATGAGATAGTTTGCCAATGGAATGAGTAATTTTACTCTTAAAATAAGAAAATTAGATAATATGCACTTAAAATAAGACAATGCAATTGTGTTTTCTTATTTTAAGTGTAAGGGTTTTCTTGTTCCATTGGCAAAATGTCTTTTTTACCTCCTCAATTCAAGAACAAATGCACTTATTTTAAGGAAAAAAATGACTTATTTAGATTTTTTGCAGTGTATCTCCTCTTTCTTTCATCTTTTCTTATTTTTTTTTCCTTTATTCTTCTTCTGTTTTTCTGCTGTATTTACATTGCAGTAGCCATATAAACTGTAAAACTCCTGCATAATTATAATAAAGCAATTTATATGCATGAAACAAGTGGAGCTATATGGCAATTGCCGTACTGCCACACTTGTGAAAGTACAAATCTGTTATACTGCAAAAAAATGAAATCTAAATAAGTAATTTCTTCTTAAATTAAGTGCATTTTTGCCAATGGAACAAAAAGACAGTTTACACTTAAAATAAAGAAAAAACAATTGCATTGTCTTATTTCAAGTGCATTTTATCTAGATACCTTATTTTAAGAGTAAAATACTCATTCCATTGGCAAATCATCTTATTTACCTGCTCAAAAATAAGGGTAAATACCCTTAATTTAAGAATTTTTTAAATCATTTTGAGATCATTTTTGCAGTGTGGGCTCTTTTTGGCATCAAGACAATTATTCTTATTGCCACATTGCAGAGACAGGACTAAAAAGGGTATCTAAAGATTATTCAATTTTTCATAATTTCTGCCTTTTTTCTCCTGAACTCTCTTGCAGGTTCTTCAGTTGCTCAGCTTAAAGCTACGGATCCTGAGGGCGAGCCGCTCATTTACGGGGTTTCAGGAGAAGAAGCCATGAGGTATTTTTCTGTGAACAAGGACACCGGTGTGGTCTGGCTTCGACAGCAGCTCGACCGAGAGGTACAAACACACCGCCTTAACTCTGCATGAACGCAAAGTGAATGCAGCACGGACTAAGAAAATAACATGTTGAACAAAATAGAAAGTAAACCACCGAATGACGGAAGAGAAGTAAACGCATCATCTCCCCGTCATTTGAAAGGTGGCAGGAAGGCGTGAAAGTTTTTTTTTTATGTTCTGCACTGTTCCTGTGTGTCACTTCTCTCTGGAAATATGATGCTGATGTCTCTTTTTTTTCCCCACCAGACCAAGTCAGAAATGCAGGTCGAGTTCTACGTGAGTGACATTCAAGAGGTATGTGACAGATCTGATCTGTGATTATAGTGTCACGTCTTCACACATGCTGACATTGTGAATATAGCCTGACTACATATCACCTCCATTCTATCTTATATGACATCTGTCTCACTTAACAAAGTCTATGTGCAAAAATAAACCGACTTTTAGCCTACTGCCCCTCTGGTCAGTCATAATTTAATGCAGTTTTTTTCTCCTTTGCTGATTAAAGCCGTTTTATATTTATTGCTTATCTGTTTCCTCCCTCAGGTGGTAAAAGATACAGTGAATATTCAGATTGGAGACGTGAATGATAATGCACCAAACTTCCATGGGCAGCCCTACACTGTTCATATACCGGAGGTAAGAAACACAACAACTGGGGAAATAAACACAATTTAGTTTTTTTTTAACCTCTAGTGATTTAAACTGCCTTTTGCTGAAAATGTAAAGACAGATTTCTATACTTCAAAATCTCTGGTTCCTCGTAAAGCTGATGTAGACTTTCTTACAAAAGTGTTCATACAATATATTTTGAATATTTTTAATCATTTCTCACATCTCAAACACACACTATACTGCAGGGATCTTCTCTTCCAGTCCTCGATATCGGATGTCCACCATCTTTTTGATGTGTCCCTGCTTCAACACACCGGATTCAAATAATGAGAAAACTTAACTGCACACTGAGAAGGTGTGCGGAAGCAGAGACTCATCTAAAAGGTGAAGGACACCAGACGTGGAGGAATGGGGTGGAAAATCCTGCTTTACTGTATTTTTTTTTCCTGTAACAGCCCAATGGAAAGTAATGCTTAGTTGGAACGCTGAAAAAATATATTAGAATTGTGAGACAATTAAAGTTTTTGGGGAGGATTTTCTTTTTCTGGGTGGATCATCTCAATAATTGGTGCTCCTAATTGTCAATCATTCTGGTGATATGTTTATATAAGGCCGTCCTACGTGTTCGGCCCGTTAGCTATCTTTTTATTGCGCATGCGCAGCTCACCTTGAAGCTCACCTTTCCCATCGCGGTTCTTTGAAAATGGCCGAGGGTCTATGAAGTGTATGAGAATAAAAGAAATGCATCAGAAAGAGGCAGAGATATCCAGGAATGGTTTTTGCGGTGAGCTCTCCTCGCAAAGCATTATGGGATTTGCTGAACCGGAAGTTTATTCTAGACGTTTTAAATGAAGCCTTCAGGATTGGCGCGTAGCCATGAAGAATGTTGGGTTTTAATCCAGAGAAATGTGAGTTTAAAAGATTAAAAGGACGAAATGATCAAACACAGACAGGGATTTTGTCAACCTCTGCACAGGGGAGAAAGACTGCTGGCTCCAAACCAGCACCATTTCTCACAGATCCCTTCACAGCAAAGCCTTTTATTGACAGTTTACAACATAATAGGGCGGGTCTTAAAACAGAAAACCCAGTAATGATTATCTGGCAGGATGCAGGTCATAGGACAGTGTGAAATGACCATCTGGCTGGATGGAAGTCACACAACCGTGTGACTCTGCCTCATGACCTACTGGATGCAGGTCATAAAAGTTTATGACCCCTCCTGATTGAATCACAGGATAGAACCAGAACCAGAACGTTTCATATGCCCACACATTCATTTTATAATTGTCACTCTAACAGAGAAGAAGAAATGTTTTTTATGCAAGGTAAGGGCTCACTTAAACGTGCCTTTTCCCTACTTTTGTAATGATCTCAGAATGTTGGACCCAGAATTCGAGGTGAGACAGACAGTGGGAAAGTTCAAAGCGTTTATTTAAACTAACAGGAGCGCAGGGCTGCTCGTCTGCAACGGGATAGATCTCTGCAGGGATAGTAGAATACAGGTCAGTGACCGGATGTGGAGCTGAATACGACTTGGAGCAAAGTCACTGACCTGATTCAAAGTTGAGTCTGTTCGCGGAGAACACAGCTGCATCTAGACTGAAGGTTTGACCGCAGTTGCGGCGGGCAACACCCCCAGAGTTCTTAGAGAGTGAGCGAAGCGGGCGCCAGCCGACGCCGAGCAGCAACCAAGCCCAGAAGGGAAGACAGTTCCAGGTTCAGAAGTCGGTAGGATCTAGGATCAGATAAGACAAACAGAGCAGACAGGGGCGAGGCAAAAACTCGAGATCCTCAGGGCAGAAAACTGGTCATAAACAGGAAAGCAGACAGACTAAATAACCTGGTGCTGATGGAAGGCAAACACACAACCTAAACAGTAGAGGAACCAGGTGGAAATGATCGGCGATAATCAGCCGTAGAACCAATTCGACAGCTGAGCAAGGAGCAAAGGAAAAAAAACTAACCGTCAGCGCCAAGATCATGACAACTTTTAGCTACATAAAGACCAAGAAAACCGTGTTTTATCATTTAGTTTTTGGCTGATTTTATTTTACTTATCACAACATTATCTGTCTCTTACAGATGCATTTTTAAAACTGATTCCTGCTGGAACTTCACTAAAAGTTAAACGCTATTATACAACAAAGGGTTCTTACATTGCAGGTCTGCAGCTAGTCTCTCTTGGCCTGGCTTTAGATTATTATTTGTGTAAAGGTTTTTAGGACCTGACATCCTTACCTTCTTCTTAATAGCTGTGATCTACTTTGTGTTTAAAGGAATAGTACACCCAAAACATGATTAGCCTTCATTTTCTACTCACCCCATGCTGAACAACACCCTGGAGTACTTTTTGATATCTCAAATGCATCTGGAGATCTGGGGAGGCTTCTTGCTGTCTGCTGACATTCAAATAATGGAGGTCTATGGCCCGAGGCAAGAAAGGTTCATAAAGTCCACAAAAAAAGCGATGTCAATATTCCTCCATACTGCTCGTCCAGTGTATTCCAAGTGTCCTGAGTGGGTAGCATCCAGAATTTACTCGAAGCGAAGTCATTTAGAATGTTTTAGAGCATAAACAGTAGTGTATAGGATTTCCCTGGCGGCGCCGCTGAAGTTCTACAACTACTGAGGAAGCGACTGCATCCTCCAAACCAGATGAAAGTCGCGATTCAGCGCCTGCTCTTGCCAATAATGCAAGCGTAGAAGAAGAAATGTGCTGTTTACCTGTGCAAAGAAAGAAACAACGAAAAGAAAAATGTCTGAGGACTTCAGTGTTGAGGAAAGAGCATGATTTCTTTGCCGAGCTGAATCGCGCATCTTTCATCTGGTTTGGTCTGCACCGGTTTCCGTGTGGAGCTGCGTGAGCAGCGCTTTCAGGAAATCCTATACCCTACTGTTTATGATCTAAAAACATTCTAAATGACTCCCGTTTCGGTAAATTATGGACGCTACCCACTCAGGACACTTGGAATACATTGGGCGAGCAGTATGAAGAATATTGGACAACGTTTTTTGTGGACTTTTATGGACCTTTTCTGCCTCGGGCACCATAGACCTCCATTAAACGAATGTCAGCAGACAGCAAGAAGCCTCCCAGATCTCCAGATGCATTCGAGATATCAAAAAGCACTCCAGAGTGTTAATTCAGCATGGCTGAGTAGAAAAACGAAATGACATTAGTGTACTATTCCTTTAAGCATTCACAGAAAGACATTAAAACTTTTTGCGAAATTATGAGAAAAGTTAATTTAATCTGTTCATCTTAAAGTGACCAGTTTTTGCTACACATGATGTCCTCCAGATGAGACAGCCAGTGTAACCGTCTCTTTAAGGGAGAAAAAAAAAAGGCTCCCTGCAGCGAAAACCTTAATCTGCACTTTGCTAGCAGTTTCTCCAACGTCTCTGTCCTCTTTCTAAACATGCCACCTCCTACTTTTTCTCTCCTCGTTTCTCAATCTTTGTGTCTCCTCCATGCTTTCTTCTCCATCTAATCCTTGATATGAAGTAATTGCAAAAGTGAGGTGGAGGACTTCAAACAGGGGCTTGAGTCCACACACACAAAACACACCCACGTCTTTCTGTGCTTATACTGAGCACATACCCCTATCTGAGTCCTCACCAAATCTTCAAAGCTGCTGGCTTTTCCTATCCTCAATTCATATTGTCAGACAAATAAACGTTGGGAAATATGGAGTATTTAGATGAGGCTGTTTAGATCGCCCACAGCTGAACTGTTTTTCTGGGGTCAGTTTTACCAGCTCACCTTTTTCTACAACATACGTATTTTTATGTGTTTAAACTTTCCTAATTCTATAAATAAAAGGCTTAATATCAGCAATAAGAAAGCTTTTAAACTGGAATGTTTTTTTAATCATTCATAACTTGTACCAGTAGTGCCATTCATAACAATCAGGTAAAACTTGAGATGTACCAGTTTCTTTTTAAACAATTCAGGTTTTCATTTTAAGGACTGTGATAAATAAAAAAAAAAATAAATAGTTTTGTAACATTGGATGTATTTCATCTGTTAAGTACGGTGGCTGAGAGAAGTGAAGAAGAAGAACACATTTATAATTCAAAACAAAATAAAATAACATTTGCAGAAACAAAATTATATTTTATGAAACAAATGTATTTTTTGAAAAAAAAGTTTACATTTTTAAAACAAATTTACATTTTAGGGAAACAAATTCACATTTTAAATAAGTTAGATTTTAGGGTGAGAGAAAGTTTCATTTTAGAGAAAAAAATACATTATAGGGAAACAAATTTACATCTAAAAAAAAAATTGACCGTTCGGAAAAACACTTGTACAAGTGCAAAGACAAAACTGCAAGCTGCAAAACACAGTTACATAGCCAAAACAAATGAACAAAAGACGGCTACACGGAAAGGGAATGTCCCAGTGGCCGGATGTGACGCCACCATTACCCTGACTTGCAGTACAAACAGCTCAATCTGTAGTCCTCCTGCTTCACGTGAAAAAAGTCAGCGGCGATTTTAGATGGAAAGAATTGCACTGGAGCTGTTTTTCTTAAGTTTACGCATACTCGAACAATGTTTTGCCCTTATTGTGGTCTCTGGAACTTTACGGGACACGGACCAGATGGCAGGACCAGCAGCAGCGCCGAGCTTAATTCATGGCAGTGGCTGCATTGCAGCAGTTCCGTGGTCCTGCCACCTGGTCCGCATAACTAAGAACAAAATGGTGTAAATTGGTTTGAAATTTGCTCCACAATAATAAAATCGACGCTGAATTTTCACGTGAAGCAGGAGGACTACAGATTGAGCTGTTTGTACTGCAAGAGGTGGTGTATATAAGGGGACCAGAACAAAGGATGGAATAATGAGCTGAATAAGGAGCAGGTGTGAGTGGAACTAACTAGAAGGAAGTCTAGGGGGAAAGAAAATAAGCACAAGGGGGCAACAGAGAGAAACTAAAGATTGCTTGAATACAAAGGAAATAAATTTAGAAGTACCTCCTATGGAAGTAAGGATTTGAATTAAAAATGCCACTGAAATTTAAATGTTGTATGTTAGTACTTAATGTTTCAGTGTTAACACATTTTTGACCTAAAAAAAAAAATAATTGTCATAATTTCTACACAGTTGAAATTTCATTTATTTTCTCTTCAAGCTAAAAATTCACGACTATTTCAAAGTGATTACATTTTCAAAACTTATTTTTCAGTGTTAAAAAAATCTGCATATAAAAAAATTCAAACTCAATATTTTCAGCCTCCTGAGATTCAACTGGCTCTATTTCACTCACGGCTATGCCCAGAGATGGCTGCTGCAGACGGGCTGCGGTTAGCCCTGGCTGCCGTTACCGCGGTCCTCTCAACTTCAGAAAATGTTTTAATTACGCATTAAATCAGTAAATGGGCCATATAGTGACGATTAAAGTAGTGCCATCTACCAGAGCGGTGGTGCAGAGGTAGTCCATTTTCCCTTTATGTTTTAGGTAAAACATTTTTTTGTTTTGAAAATCAATATTAAATCGGGTAGCCGAATATCACGATTTATTGCCAAATTGATTTTTTTCTTAGTCACCATAGGATATTATCAGCATATTGAAATATCACTATAGACTGCGATATTTTACACTGTTATCAAAATGTAATGTATAGATAAAAATCACAGACGACCTGGTTTCTGAGTATAAACCAGGCTTAAGGCACAGTATGTGTCTGTAGCCTCTGGTGTTTGTTTTTCTCTCGGTCTTTGATCTGCACGGCTCACTTTTCTTCAGCTTTTTTAATTTTTGTCTCCATTATAACACTTTTTTTTTTAGTTCGATGCTGAAGCTGTCAGTAGTCACTGCTGCCACCCTCTGGTTTCGGGAGTAACTGCTTGTTCTGCCAAATATTGTTAAAAAATCCTTTAAAGAAAATCCTGTATTCAGATTATGATATCTGTCATCAACCAAATGTATGAACTGTTCCTTAGCATGAGGCGCACCTCTGGTAGAAATTCCCCTAAATTTTATTCATAACTAACAACTAACAGTCAAACAAACGCGACTGAAAACATCACCTCCATTGCATAGGTAATTAACCCACCAAACTATGCTAACTGAAAAAGACAAAACAAAGAAGATAAACAGAAACATGAGGTAAGGACTGCTATTAGGAGATGAAAAAGTGTATTTATTTCCACGGATAATGAGTTTTGTCCTGAGACTCCTGGAAAGAACGTGATCCCACATTAACTTCTTTTCTCCTGGAGGGCCATTTCTGAAGCCAGAAAAGAACCTAAAGATTTGGATCAGAAAATCTCTAATTCAGGTACTGGACACATCTGCAGTTTTCACCTGAACCAAATCTTTTTCTAAATGCCTAAACATAGTCATCATAACATGTGCAGGCTGTGTTTTCAAGCACCATATCAGAATTTGCAGGAGCAAGGTGTTTATTCATGAGTATAAATGATTTGGTGTGTCTGGCTTGCTTGATAAATGAGAAACTGCAATTCCATTCAGATTTTTTTGTGTGTGTCACACTAAAAAATGCAGCACAAATTCCAATCTGTGCACAGAGAGTCCTTTATTAAGCTTTGCAAGTCTTCCTCTTGTCTCTGACAGACTTGGTACCCGACAAATACGCATTGTTCATCTCCCTTTGACCTTTCTGCACCTTATCTGGTTTCCCCATGACTTTCTGTACCTGCATTTTTATGGCCTCATTACCTCTATGACCTGAGCTGACCTGTAGCAAGAAAAGCAAACATGCCGGGACATCACTTCATCATGCTGTCACTCACTGGACAAACCACAGTAACTGGGGTTAGGACGCCATCAGCACATCAGAGACAACAGTGAGGGATGAAGGAGCGTGACTAAAAGATTGGCAAGGAATTCAAATTATGTGGTTTTACACTTCTAAAATGTCACGGAAAATAAGAGATTTATTGAGGCAAACAGAAAATAATAGTCTTTTATTTGAGGATATAAAGTAGTATTATGTGACTGTGGGCAGAAACTTCTATTATTTTGGGACTTAAAATGCTATATTTCACTCTTTTTCTTCCTCTGGTGAGAAAAAACCTTAATGAATTGAAGAAAAAATACTTTTTGCACTGGATATAAATCTATTTTGGATCATTAAACATTTGCTTTCAGATTCATAGATAAACATATCTTTGACATCTGGTTCTATTTCCTCAAGAATTTTAAGCAAATATCATCAAGTTTTTACCAGGATTCTGAATAGAAATATAGTTTCTAAAAAATATTTTAAACTCAAGTCCTAGCATGGACTTTTTCTTCAGTTTGAAATTATATTTATTTTCAATTAAGCTTACACTTAAATTCAGTCTGGAAGACTTCACCTGAACCAGCTGAGATGTCCTTTGTTCAGCTCCAGCCAATCAACGCATTTTCTCCAGAGCCAATCATCTTTCAAGATCCCCTTTACAGTAGCAGCCATTCAAAATGGCCCTTCCCAGTCAAATGCCAGCTGAATGTCAGCCTACTCCCCTTGCCATTCCCAGCAAAATCCCCTCCAACTTCCAGCCATTGGCCTTCTGACCCTTTCACTGAATAACAGGGTCTGACAAGGAGATAACGCTTCCCTTTAGATATTAATGTCCACAAATCATGACAGAAAGAATACTTTAGTACAAATATTGATGTTTAAAAAGGAATTTTAGGGGACCAGCCAAGGGTCAATCAAGGAAAGAAGGGACATTTTGGATGGCTACTAATGTATTTAGCACCTGGCGGAGGTTCACTTTTCCACACGCAAGCAAACTTTCACCCACCTCCCCCCCATCTCCTCCCTCATTCTCAGTCCCACTTATCCTCTAATTGACGGGTCCTCAATGTTTTCCAGGCCAAGGACCGCCCTGATGGCGAAATGGAGCGGGGATCCCCTAATTATATATATCGCATGAAATTTTGTTTCTATCAAACTGGTCCTAAGTCACTCTATTACAGATGGAGTCATGTAACGTAAAAAACAATTTCTCCCCTGGGATTATTACAGTATTTCTAATTCCTGGTTAATGGGAGAGGTGTTGTGAATGAAACGGTGCTCAGTTTGAAAGAGCTCCTGTGTGTCGCTGAATGTTTGCATTGATGACTGAAAACTTTTACCATAATTTATCTGTTTACTTCTGTGTGTTGAATTATAATGTTAATATGTATTAAAAGACATTTCAGTTAGTGGAAAAAATTGCAAAAGGGAATATAAAAAATAGTCTAATAAACCAAAAATTTTGCGACCCCCATGCAGTACCTCCGAGGATCCCCTAGAGGTCGCGGACCCCCTGTTGAAGACCTCCGCTCTAGCTTATTCCACCACCAGGGTCCAAGGGGGAAGACTACTCTAATCCTTTCCTAGTTTAGTCATTAAAGCTTACATTGATTCCCAGCATCAAATTCTTCTGCCTGGGCCCGAGCACCAAATATCTTATTTCGTTTATGTTTTTATCTGCTTCCATCTCCTCCAACTCCAGTCAGGGTCCTTGGCAGATGGCTGCTCACACTGTCGCTAGTTCTGCTGGAGGTTTCTTCCTGCTAAAAGGGAGTTTTCCCTTCCACTGTCGCTACATGCATGCTTGGTGTAAGGGATTTCCATAAATAGAATTTTTTTGAAGAATATGATATAATTACTGCAGTAATAAGCTTTTCTATGTGTGAGTCTCTCCAGGTTGATTTTATATATATATATATATATATATATATATATCCTTAGTGATGTTAAAGTACCTGATTCACTGCTGGATTTTCCCAACATTCCCCAGGAAACTTGGAGTAGGATTTTCAAATTATTGTTGAGGGTCAAGGTCATGCTGGATTGTTCAAACAGAAGCTGGATGGCAGAAAAAAAAACTCTAGTTCTATTATGCTTCCTATGACACAAACCCTAAAGATGTTTCAAGGCAGCAATCTAATGTTTAATCAATATTTCAATTACAGATTTTTCCAACATTTCAATATGTTTGTTCTCACTGCACCAGCTGCCAGCTGACTGGAAGATCGAGACGCTCTATACCTAGAGAGACTGGCTGGCAGATCATTTTTAAACTCCTGCTGCATTTCACTAATTATTAAAGTTTAACGTGGATTAAATGTATTCAGATCATATCTGCTGGTTTATATTTGGTCTTTTTCTACATTTCTTTTGTTACAAAGCAAATCATTTTTGCTGATATACTTTGATATCTTACTGGAGAGCAGGGGAGTACATTTGAAAATAAAACATTCCCTCATCTTTAATACTTGTCTCTAAAATAGTACAACTGCTGCATTTTGTGAAGGATTTCTCTTTGAAAAAAAATAAGAGAAGCAAAGAAAGCTAATTTTGGAATATTCATGAGCTGGGTCTTCCAAGAACGCTGTCTACCTGAACTGGATCATTCGAGGTCCTTTAAAATAAATAGACATATTTATTTTTGTGAACAACAATTATTGCAATTGTTATACATTTACTCTCCCTTTTTTAAACAATGTTTCAACTGCATTTTTTTAAAGGTCCACAATAAATACAGCAAATGTATTTGAAGTTTTCCATTGGTACAGTAAGACTCTGTACAGCACAGAGTAGACTCAGCAATGTGAGTGTCAAGGTGAGCCGTGCAGTCTGTGTTAATGTCGATTTAATTTGTGGATCCATAAAGAGGGTGGGGGTGAGCAGGTGGGCTGCGAGCAGTTCCCCTGTCTGTGCTAATGAGCTGGCCAGATTTACAACATACACTTCCTCTGGCAGCAGGCAGTAGTGTGGATATTCAAAAAAGCCAGATTCGTATTAAAATTAATGTTTTAAATGCAGTTGGGCCATCATCCAACCAAACATTCGATGACAGACCAAGAGTAAAACATACTTGTCATATTCTCTCAATGGGACAGTAAATGTCTACAGAGTTCATCCCCAGACCAAAGATTTTCTGTTCAACCAACTGTGAGTTCACCTATGGCTCCAAACAGCTCTCCTCATCTACTTACATGCCGCTCCGTCCTGCTGGCTGACCCTCACCAACTCCCACTGGGAGCTGCCATCTATCTTAGTGCAGCTATGATGATATCAAACACCAACAGCTCTGCCTCTTTGTTTTCTATGCATTTTCAGACGTTACAAAGTTTATCTGATGGCAGTTTCTGCTAGATTCTTCACTTTCTATCCGTGCTAAGGCTTTGTCCAGTGCTCATTTATGGGCGCATGTAAGTACAACTGTGCAAAAAGTAAATTGTTCAAGATGATGCATTTAGGGTATTTAAGGGAACGAGAGGCATTCACTCAGTGAAATACTCATACTTTGAAAATCAAAATTTCAAACCAATAGTGTTGTTGGAATCTAGGACAAGATCTTACCTTTGTAACATTCAAAAAATATGGATATTTTGATGGCAAAAATGAATGTCAATTAAATAACAAGAAAACCAACTTGCCCGTATATATTAAGACAAATAACAAAAGTGCTTCTTTAAGAAATCCATTAAAACCACTTTGAGAGTGAAAGAAAATATAACCTTAGAGGCATTATTGCTGATATTAGATGTCTAACCCATATGCAGAAACACACAGAGGAAGGAGAATGTTCAAAGGTTTATTGACAAACAGTGTAAATAAAATGTGAACAGGAACTTGGGTGGTCTGACTGGTCTCGGCTGGATCTCCACTGTTGGAGGTGGAACAGATCAGCAGGTGGGGGAACCCTGTGAGTCCAGAGGCTTATCGGCAGGCAGTGGGCTGAGGACTGAGGGCTAGGCTGAGACGGAGACGGAATGCAGGCAGGCAGGTTTCTGACTGAGAGAAGGGATTCAGATCTGCAGGGGGAGAACCATGTGAGTCCAGAGGCTGGTCGACAGGCAGAGGACTGAGGTCTGAGACTGAGTGCTGGCAGGCAGAATCCAGGCATGGGCAGAGGCAGAGACTCAGACTTAGTGCAGGCTGGCAGATTCCAAGCCGTGGTTTCTCTCCAGGTTTTCAGATTGTCAGGCAGGAATATCTGTCAGACAAAAAAGGACTGGATCAGGCAGGTTCACAAATTCAAGGGTTCAGAAAAGCAGGCTGGCTCAGGCTTTGCTAACCATTACTGGCAAACACTCTGGCGCTGGAGTGTCAGTCTCCTCCTCCTTAAGTAGGAGTCCTCTTGATGAGCAGATGGAAGACAGGTGTTGCAGGTGAGCACAGGCCCTCAGGAAGGGATCCTCGGCGCCCTCTGGTGGGCAAGCCTCCGGATCCCAACAAAACTTAATTGTTAACTAGGCTTATTGACTTTTTTTTTTTTTTAACAGTGTCCTGTCTGGCAATGTAGCAATAAGAATAATTGTCTTCATGCCAAAAAGAGCCCAACAGATTTTGCTTTCACAAGTGTAGCAGTATGGCAATTGGCATATTGCTTCACTTGTTTCTGTATATAAATTGCTTTATTATAATTATGGAGGGAGTTTTACAGTTTATTACGGAAGAGGATTAGAGCCACTGGAAAAAAAAATGTTAACTGATTTTTTTATTTTATTTCAGTATAGAATGGCAAAAGTCAGAATTCTGACTTTAAAACTCAGAATTCTGACTTTAATCTCAGAATTCTGACTTTAAACTCAGAATTCTGACTTTAAACTCAGAATTCCTGACTTTAATCTCAGAATTCTAACTTTTTTTAGAATTCTGACTTTAAACTCAGAATTCTGACTTTTTCCTCAGAATTTGAGATTAAAGTCAGAATTCTGACTTTTTCTCAGAATTCTGACTTTTCTCAGAATTCCTGACTTTAATCTCAGAATTCTGACTTTTCTCAGAATTCTGAGAAAAAGTCAGAATTCTGACTTTTGACTTTTTTCTCAGAATTCTGACTTTAATCTCAGAATTCTGAAATTAAAGTCAGAATTCTGAGAAAAAAAAAAAAAGTCAGAATTCTGAAAAAAGTCAGAATTCTGACTTTAATCTCAGAATTCTAACTTTTTTAGAATTCTGACTTTTAAACTCAGAATTCTGACTTTTTTCCTCGAATTCTGAGATTAAAGTCAGAATTCTGATTTTTTTCTCAGAATTCTGACTTTTTTCTCAGAATTCTGATTTTAATTCAGAATTCTGACTTTTTTCTCAGAATTCTGAGAAAAAGTCAGAATTCTGACTTTTTTTTTTTCTCAGAATTCTGATTCTTTAATCTCAGAATTCTGAAATTAAAGTCAGAATTCTGAGAAAAAGCCAGAATTCTGAAATTAAAATCAGAATTCTGAGAAAAAAGTCAGAATTCTGAGATTAAAGTCAGAATTCTTGAGAAAAATTCAGAATTCTGACTTTTTTCCAATACTGAATTGAAATGAAATTAACTTTTTTTTTTTTCAGTGGCCCTAATCTTCTTCCGTAGAGAAGATAGAAAGGAGATAAAGACAAAACATTTTCAGTATAATTCATCACCTGCAACGAGATGCAAAAAGAACAGCACAACCGAAAGACATGGTACGAGACATTCAATAAAGCAACACGCTTATTAACTTTTTTAATTTACTCTAATTTTTCAGTTAGCTTTTTACCTTTTTTCTTGACTTAACTAACTTTTTTTCGAATTAATCTACAGTAAGTAATATATCATTCAAGGCCTCATCTAATTGGTCAAATGTCAAAATAAGATGTACAGCCATGTAGCAGTATCATTGCTGAATGGCTTGAATATAGATCTTGTGCTTCTAGATCTCACTGAGGGATGGGGGAGGGGACTCCATTTGTAATGGGTGTGCAAGTGATCAAAAACTGTAACTTGCCCTATAAAGGGTTAAGTTTAATCTTAAATAGACCGCTAGATCGATAAAACTTGGATGCAGTTGGGTGCCCCAAAAGGATAATTGTTTGTTGGGTCATTATCTTTCTGTGCTAAAAAAAAGTACAGGTAAATATATTTACAATAAAATTAAAAGCCCTAAATTTACAGAAAATGAATAGAATATTTATTTAGCTAAATTAGATTTTTATAAACTGGATTATTCACTGCTCACTGTTATTTTCTGATTGGAAATGTAAGTATTGTTTCTTTGTTATACTGGCTTAGATTCCAGCAAAATTTATAAACGTCCTGTCTTATAAACTCATTTTATAACTTAAACTTTCACCCATTTTTTTTTTTTTAATCTTATTTTTATTTTCAAGCCTTATGAACATGTAATGACTAATAAGAGTCTACAGCAGACTTGTAAAAAAAAAAATGGAACATTTCCATAAAAGAGGGATTTCCTGTACTGGAAAAAAGGCAAGTAAAAGACTCCAAATGATAGACAGCTAAACTTTATCAGTTTAATGTCTCTCAGGTATGTCGGCTAGATGAAAAAATGTCTCCTTGGCCTCCATTTTCTATAATTCATATCTCAATACCCTCTAATCTACAATAAGCTCTATTGAGATAAGGACGTTGTTTTTCAACTCAAGGTGAAAGGGTGAAGGTGAGATATCAAAAGGAGGAAATCCCCACACTGCACTGCTAAAACGATCTAGAAATAAGTAAGCATTTCTTAAATTAAGTGTATTTACTCTTAATTTGAGTAGGTAAATGAGATAGTTTGCCAATGGAATGAGTAATTTTACTCTTAAAATAAGATAATTAGATAATATGCACTTGAAATAAGACAATGCAATTGTGTTTCTTATTTTAAATTGTCTTGTTCCATTGGCAGAATGTCTCTTTTACCTCCTCAATTCAAGAACAAATGCACTTATTTTATTTGGAAAAAATAACTATCTATATTTTGATTTTTGCAGTGTGTCAATTTCAAATAAATGATTTTTCTTAAAATAAATGCACTTCCTTCTTAACTTAAAGAGCTAAATGAGACTCTTTGCCATGGAACAAGACAATTTAAAGTGAAAATAAGAGGGGTATTGGATATTGCAGGCTAACAAAGAACCCCAAACGACCCCCATTCATAAGGGGCAGACACGTTCGTTCGGTTCAATTTGCATGTTTTCTAAGCCAAAACAAGGCTTTGTTTTTTTTATCAACTCTATAAAGCCTTGAACTCAACGCTATTTCTGAGATTTTGGATTAAAAAAGCTTCCTGGATGGGAAGTAAAACGCCTTCAAACTTGGAAACAAAGTCCAGTAGATTTTTTTTCTTTTCTTTTATGGATTGACTATGACCTGGATGACTGAGAAGTTTCACCAGCATATTGTCATGATTTTATCTAAAGCTCGGACCCACATGCAGTGAAGCCAAACAGAGAGACACAGAGTAAAAGTTTCAACGGGTTTTATTGAAGAGTTTTGAGTTTCGTGCAGAACGTCGGCCGGGAAACTGTAATGCTGCGCGTCACACGGGGGCAGCTGGCGCGACAGAAGCTGCGCGAAGTTTACATGCAAAGTCAATGGTTGCCAGCTACGCGCTAAGCGCGCAGCAAAAGTCCATGGCCAGCGCTGCTTTGAGCAGTATAGCGCCCGAGCGAGCAGCGAAGCAGCCCAGCGCCGGGCGCTGCTTTTGGTGTCTGACGCCTAAGCGCAGCGCCAGCGCGCCGCTAAGCGCTGCTCGAGATGGAAAATTGAATTTTGCTGCTCGGACGCCGCGCGCCAACCAATCAGAGAAGCTGATCTGGGGAGCTGGCTGGGAGAGAGACACAGCGCTGATGACACAGACCGCTCTGATTACTCCTCTTAAACAGTTTATTAACGCATAATTAACTTAAAAATATATACATCTGCGGGCAGAATATGTTCGCTTTATTATCCTGATGCCTGCAGATCGGATTATTTTAGATGAAAAACACCTACCAGCCGCCGTAAACCGCTGGGTGAAGAGGCGACCCAGCCAGAGGCTGCTGATGAATGGATTCCTTCTGTCGGCGCACCGCCGGTATGTGGGGGTCTGAGCGGCTCCGACAGAAATAATATTGGGAGGCAGGATTGTAATCTGGATGAACTGACTGCACTGATGAAGTTTTCAGGTGTATTTTCTCACTTAAAACATATTAAAACTACTTTATTCCCACTGATCACAGCAAATATAGCTGCAAGGCAGAGAAAGGATAATGAAGCTCCGCCCAACGCCAGCCACACACACTTTGGACCGCGCAAGAGCGAGAGCAGCAAAGCTGCATCAGACGCCGCGTCAGAATTCACTGGTACAAGCAGCAAAAATGAAGCAGCAGACGCGATTTTGCTGCTTTTGCTGCCCCGTGGTGTGAACGCAGCATAAGACGAGGGAAAGACAGACTGTTAGATTCAGGCTCAGTGGGGAATAGGAGTTGTCAATCTTGAAGGAGAGGATTTGTTGCCACTCACGATTCCAGAGAAGAAGAGACACGTAGACTCCAGTCTGTGTGTTGGTCTTCCAGAGTTTGTTTGATTCGTTGGAGGGCGGAACAGGGTTTACCCAGAACTCGGACGGAGTAGAATGATGCAGCCGCTGGTTGCAACTCAGTTTTCCTGTGGTACTTGAACGGGTCGTGGTGAAAATGACTTCCCTACTCAGAGAGTAATCTCAGCGTGCTCAAAGGTGGCTGGATCCAAACCTCCTGTTTGGAATCCGTCAGCTCAGAGTAAGACTCAGTTGATCCCACTTGGGAGAAGGCGGTCTGAAAAGGTCCAGTTTGCAGGAAGGCTTCCTGCCGAAAGGCAAAGAACAAACAAAGTTGAGACTCAGGGAGAAACAAGCGCTCAGTTAAACTCAATGTGATCTCAGCTTGGCTAGAGGACTAAAACTCAAAATGCAAAACTCAGATTAGACTCAGAATAAACAAGGCTTGGCTAGAGTACCCCAAACTGGCAAACACTCTGGCGTTGAAGTAGTGGCAACCAGCAGCTGAAGAGCAGTCCAGTGATGAGGCAACAGCTTGCAGGTGTGTGAGGAGGCGAACCGCCAGGCGCCTCCTGGTGGTGAAAGGGAGAAACACAAAAGACAAGACAAACAGACGAACACAAAAACTGGGATCCTGACACATATATAAAATAAGAGTATTATAAGTGTTTATCATGAAATTATCTTATTTTAAGTGTAAAAAAGCTCACTCCATCGGCAATTTATCTAATTTACCTCCTCAAATTAAAGGGAAATAAACTTTTTTTCTGGATAATTTTTGCAGTGCAAGATTTCTCTGCAGCACAGGAAAAATATCTTTTCATTTGGTTTTTACAGTTTGATTATTCGATTATTTGCAAAAAAAGCTAGTTTTATTGTCATCTTCAGGAAGTTGGGCTCAGTTCTGCTGTTAAGCAAACAGTTTATGGAAGGAAACACATTCAAAGCAGGATTGTTTCAGCCTATCAACAATCAGCTACTTTCAGTAAGAATTTTGGAGATGAAGATAATAGCATTTCATGCTCTGAACAAACACACACCCATCCACACAAAAAACACTTATTTGAAACAATATTGGCAGAGAGTTTGAGAGCTTCTATTATGCCTGTGAATGAGTTGTTTAGGGCTTGATGTGGGTTCTGGCAGCGAAACAGAGACACCTGCTATTTGATGTGCCCTCTGTTGCTGTCAGGTACAACATAGATGATTCTGTTATGTTCCATTCTTCTTTGCCTTAGTTTGCTTTTGAAAGCTAAAATTCAATCCCTCATCTTCTGTGAACCTCATGGCCTGTATCTGAGTAGTTCACCATATCAGAAGGTAATTTGTTTATCATGTTGAAAGAAGAGATTTCATGAAACTGAATCTTGATGTTCTTGTGAACTTAAAGTATATATTTTCGGTATTAAATAAACATGCTTTGATATTAAAGCTCTAAAATATTCATTCTATGTTTAAATTGCCCGATCATTAGTCCTGCTAATAACGTTTTACGGACATGATTTGTAGGAGCAGTCAGAAACTAGAGGTCTGTTTTGGGTATGAGAAATTTAGTCTCAGGTCTTGGTTGTAAATGTGGTTCTGCAGGCTCCTTCCAGCCAAGACCTCCAGCATAAGATGGAGCTTTTTGCAGCTCAGTGCAAAGCAGCTGGAGTTAAAATCAGGTCCTTTAATTTCAGGTCTATGGTTCTATTTCAATGGAAATGGTTGAAGGGGAGTTTCTTCCTCAAGTTGGAGGATTCAGATATTTCAGGGTCTGATTGATGAGTGAGCGGACAAATGAAACAGATGGATCGGTGCAGCTGCCATTGTAATGTTGAAGCTGCATCAGTCTATGATAAAACAGCTCCTCAACATTGAGAGGATCCAGCTAAGGTGGCTTGGATATCTTTTTCCTACTCCTTTTATTCAGGATGTGTCTCAGAGACTTCCCATGGGGGGATGGCCCAGGACTAGCTGAAGTCACCATGACCTATGACCACCTTAAGCCGGAGGTCTTCAACATAGGGTCTGTGAACCCTAGGGGGTCCTCGGAGGTACTGCATGGGGGTTGCGAAAGTTTTGGTTGATTAGACTTCTTTTTTGCCACTAATTAAAATGTCTTTAAATCCACATTAACATGAATTCATCACACTGTAGTAAACGGATAAATGGAGGCTGAAGATGTCTTTCAGATATCAATGCCAGTGGCGGTTCTAGACCAAATGTACGAGGGGGCCAGCTTGTTTTCATGGGGGCACAGAAAAGCAAAAAATAAAAAACAGGGCAAGGGATTCAAATATATTAAGAGAGCTGCATGCAAGGGCGTAGAAATAAGTTTACAATTCGGGGGGACACATGCCGGAAATCTGAAATTCGTAAATATTCAATAGAAATATATCTTAAGTATGCTTCTTAAAAAAAAAAAGGCTATTTAATCTTTTACTTTATTCCTTTATAAATATGTCTCGCAAAAATAATGCATTTAAAATTTATATAATGCATTTGTTCATAAGATGTCAAAATCCAATATTTTGCGGTACAATTTTTTGGGGGGGACATATCCACCTGGCTTCAATATTGCTTCCTACGCCGCTCGCTGCATGAAATGAAATTTCTATTCAATTATGTTTAATTATTAAAATTCTATTTCTTGTTACATCAATAGACATTCATAAATTTGAAATTTTACATATTTTTGACTTAATTTAAGTTAAAATTACCTTTTTTTTTTCTAAAATCTGAATTAGAACTCAAGAAAAATTGATAAATTTAGCCATAAAACTAGAGGAATTTGTTTTGAAAAAATAACATTTAGCAGATTAAAACTGGGATGCTATCTCAACACCACTGAAGCTAGCACCTTATTGTTTTTAAATAATTAGTAAAACAGAGCTTGTATAGAAAAAAATAGATCCCAAGGGCCTATCAGTAATCATGTCTGTTCCAGCGCAGATCATCATTAGAATTTCTTTGAATATTATGTCTTCAGTACAGGGGCCATAACAGGGTAACCTGACTCCGCCCGGATTTGCTCCACATATCCATCTGGAAACCTTCCGTTTAAGTAATTTTGGGAAGAGGCGAAAATACTAGTTAGCTGATTGGCCTATGTTGGTGATAGGCTTGGGCCAAATAAACCAATCAGATCAACGAAGCATATGGCGTACTAACAGAGCGGCAGACGAAAACACAACCACAAGCCAGGCTACTCTTGCGAAACCAGTCTGGAGAAGAGCAAAAACATCTTTTCCTCTGAGAAAAGCCTCCAGAGCAGTGTTTTGCTCTTCTTTCAGCGAAGAAATACTCTGTAATTCCGATAAAACTTTGCTCGATAGCCACACGATAATGCTGGTTTCATCGGCTGAAGCCGCCATGTTCTTTAGACTGAACTGTCGCCGCTTCTCGCAGCGTCACACCTCAACCCGCCTCAAAGCCAGCGCTGATTGGACGTTCGTTTGGTGAACGGCTCCAAATTTTCTACAACGGAGAGTCTCCAGACTGATTAAGCGAGTGAAACCTTGAAAGCTCGCGAGATCAGGATGGTCTCACGAGGATATCGAGTCAATGAGTCGGTGCAATCAACTGGTTTTCCTTGGTAAACTTTAAATCCATTTGATCTGGTGAGCTGTAAAGTGCCTTGAGAAGACGTGTTGTTAATTGCCGGTATACAAATAAACTGAATTTAATTTAATTATTTTCTTATGTTGTTGGTTTTTGTAAATTTAGCTTAGACAGGATTGTTGAGAGGTTCTTTTGAAGTGATATCTAATTCTACAGGTCTGCCAGTAGACATGCCTGCATTCAGGAAGGGAGAACATCCCAAAATAGACCGTTAAGAACGAGATTGATCTGGTTAGTTCTTTTTTTTCTCATCAATCCTTAACATTGTGAACTGCATATTATATGAATCCATCCTCGTCTGCTCCTGAAATCAGTTCGATGTTTCAAAACATAAGTGTTTAACAGACAAAACCTTTAAAGGGGACAAATACTTTTTCCAAGGCTGCAGCTGTATTTTAACATCACCTGAAGCAGCAACAAAATCTGGAGGGAAGTGACACGGTGAATGGCCGTCTGTCATGTGAGAAAAACCTTGTCAGAATTCACAATGGTGCCTACAGAGTGTAGAAGAGCGCCAAAGGCAGGGTGCAAGTGACCATAGTGGGGTGGGAAGTGCACTGCTCAAAGAAAGGCAGAAAGGGAGTGACAGTTTGATTTATTCAAAAAAATGAGGAGTGAAGAAATCAAACTTTAATGGCATTTGGGAGCCCTCCTCTCTCCCTTTCAGTCTTACCCACGCTCACTTATATATTTTTTCTCCATCTCTCCCACTCTGTATGTCTTTCTGTCTCTAAAATACACTTTGCTCACTCATAAACACAGTTCGCTTTCTTGACAGCCAAATCTGCACCCATCACTATACAGAACGGAAAGCAAGGTGCTCTTCATGCTTAGCAGGATAAAGTAAATGACAGAAAGATAAAGAGAGGCATAGGAAGTGATTTACCTTCACGAGTGACAGCATGCATGATGCGTTGGCAGTATTTGTTGCATTAACCTCTGGGCTGGAAAGGATGGACAGAAAAATAGTTTTGCAGGGCAAACTGTCTCTTTGGCAGCTAGCTTAGTCTCTTGTCCCAAAGCTCTCTGTCGGGGTTAAGAGGAGGTTTTCGAGGACCAAAATGCAAAGGTGAGGAGGCATAGGTGAGTTTTGTAGATTTAATGAAACATCCAAGGCAGCAGAGGCAAAAATACAAAATACTGAGCATCAAAAAATTCAGTAACATCATTAAAAAACCCACATGGGGAGCAAGTAGTGATGGATCCATTAATGCCGATGCGTTGGTGCATGTGTCAAGCCCATAGAGCAAAATACTGTATCGGTGCGCGTGAAAGTCATGTGACACACTAAACTGTTTAAAAACGTATCTGTCAACATGATGGGTGTCAGGATTTGGTGCTGGTTTGAGGACCCAAATGCAGAGGCAAGCAGGCAAGTAGGCGGAGGTGAATTTAGGTGGGTTTGGTAATGAGGTTCACAGGAACTGAGGCAGGAATCAAAAATCCAAGAGAAATAACAAACAAACCAGAACCAGGAGACATCAGGGAAGAAACCAAACTCTATAGGAGCCAGGGAGATTCGAGGTAAAGCAGACAGACGTTAGACGAGGATCCAGCAAACAGGAACTGAAGAGGGAGGCTTTTAAAGGGGACAGAGACAAAGAGAGGGCTAACGAGAGGATTGAAAACAGGTGAGGACAGAGCAGAAAACAGAGCAAGGGAAAGAGGACACAAGAGGGGCAGCAGAGGACAACAAATGGAAAACCTGGAAGACAGAGAACTAGGTGGAACGGTTCACAAAATCCACGGGTTCGGTTCGATTCACGGGTTTCTGGTCACGGGTTTTCAGTTCGGATTCGATACATGTTGATTGTTACACCGAGAATTCCATAAAAAATTATGAAATTAATGAAAAAACCCCAAAAAAAATAATGGATTGTAATTATTTTAAAATGATCCGCTGGAAACCCTGGATCATTTCCGTGATGTTTTGCTGCTTTGAATTTAATCATCTGGCGATGCTCTCTAACCTGACAACAGCCAGATGCATGTCTCGCCATGTAGGGCGCCACAGATGCATCTGGCTGTTGCCAGGTTACATGCTTTCTACCATCTCCAAGGAACTCAGAGGGGAGCAGACGAAGCCACAATGGGGGCTGTAGGCTTTGCTTTGAGCAGCCGGTCTGGAGCACAGCGGGCGGCTGCTGACGGAGTATGAGGGATTTCCGGGTTAGCATGACATGTTGCTGTTAGCATAAACAAAACGTGGCACAATGCTCGCAATACACCAAGTTGCAAACTTTTATCCACAACTTTCTTTCCGGCTGTCATCGTAGGTCACTCTAAATGCAAAGCGCCCCATACAGCAGACCTATAAAGTGTGCTGGCGCGCCTTCCAACTCCTGTTCTTTCCCCACCGCCATACCCACACAATTCTCCACAACAACTGATTTTTTCCCTGCTACACCCGCTAAGCTGCTTCGCTTCTTTCTTCTTCTTGTTTACTACTGGCGGTTGGTTTTGGTCGCAGTACCGCCACCTTCTGCTCTGGAGTGTAATCGCATCGCCTATGAGAAAAAGGAGCAGCGCATGAACTAGAACGAAAACACACGCGAACCGAACCGAGACAGTCGAACCGAACGATTCTTGACGGTTTTCATAAATCGCCCCATCCCTAACAGAAACTAACAAACCAAGACTGTGACAAATGGGTCTGCTAAAAAAAATTTCTCATCTTTGGTTCATCATTAAAATGATCAAGAATTTTGGAGCAGCCTAAAAGGAATGGTAACGCTTCAGTCATTGCATTTTTATTTTTTCGTTGTTTCATACTTTTCCTCCCAGGTATTACCTACTCAACTTCTCTGAATTAAAGTTAATCCTCAAAATCACTTTTTTTTTTTTTTTTTTTACTGTACTTAATGTTTTAAAGATATGATTTAAATCCACAAGCATTCTCATTCACATTTTCCCCTAAATTTTCACGTTATGATATATGTTTACATTATTTATTGGGTGCATCTAAAAATATCAAAGATATTTTCAATTTAAAACACATAGATATGCTAAATAATGCACATATAACATTACAATAACTTAAATTATTGTATTATCATTGTACTAGGTCATCAAATCAATTCAGTTTATTCTGTCCCATAAGTTGCCTCTAGAGCAGGCATGCCCCAAAGTCGGTCCTCAGGGCGGCTGTCCTGCAGGTTTTAGTGGTTTCCCACTTAAGCCCAGCTGATTTTACTTGATAGCTGATTAACAGGCTGTTGCTGAAAGCAGGGAAACCTCTAAAACCTGCAGGACAGCGGCCCTTGAGGACCGACTTTGGGCATGCCTGCTCTAGAGTCCTTAAATGTCCAGCAGGTGTCAGTATTCAGTGAGACACTATCAATACATGTATCGAAACACTTCAAGATGTCTCAATAACCCATCACTAGGAGCAAGGAGCATTCACACCGAGCCATCAGCTCCAGTTGACGACCCAGTGATGGTATGCTTCCACCCGCCTGCCTTACGGTGCACTGGGCCGTGGCTACCGTCACCAGGTCGGGTTTGGTCGCTCCGTTCCCTGCCGGCTCCCTCCCCCCGTCCGCCGGAGTTCCCGTACCAGCCCTGGAGCTCAAGGCTCAGTTCTGCTGCACTGTAGTCGACCAAAATTCCCCCCTGACATTATTTTAGGTATTAAAAGTAGGACATGTCAGGGGAAAAAGAGGACGTCTGATCACCCTAAGTGTGACTAAACACAAAACCAGACTAATCAGAACGATTGGGAGCAGGTGTGGACAGAGGAGACTAGAATGGAGCTAGGGAAAAGGAGACTGACAATAAGCTGGCAACAGAGTGGGCAAGCAATTTACCTTGCCCAGAATTTCTGGGCATGTGACAATTAAAAATAACTAGAATAACACAAAAAGGAAAAGAAATTAAACCAATAAAACTAGGAAAAAACACAGAAAAGACATAAATCAAAAGTATAAACTGAAAAAATAAGAAAACCTAAAACAGAATCCAAAAAGTGCTAGAGAGTCATGACAGTGTCAAACTTTAGGCAAAAAAATTAAACAACATGTGATGAAATTATCTTAGATAGAAAACTTTGAATCCAATTTGACTGGATGATCTGGTTGAACTGTAAAGTGCCTTTAGGGATGACATGTGTTGTGAATTGCCACTATATAAACAAACTGAAGTTAAGATAAATGATCTGGTTTTTAATGTTTGCTCTGCCATATTTAAAATAAATACAGTGATAGGAATATTCTTTTTACATGAAATATATGAACAAACAGCTGGTTAAACATCCTGGAGCTCAACAAATGGACCATATGTACGCTGTTTACATTGCTTAAATGATGTAAAAGTTAGTGTACAAGTTTGATGATCAAGTTGAAATTTCTAATCAGTGCTGTCAGAAATAATGATGTAGCAGATGGAAAGAAAGTCTAAAAAACTGAGCACATATTTAAGCATAAGCAGTGGTTAAAAAATGGCAGTTTTAATACTTTTAAAATATGAAGAAAATATATCACAAAAGAAGTTTTAACTTTTTTTGCCAAATATATGTGGAAAAACGGTATAAAAGGTGTCAGAGATGAGACTTTCTGTCCCTCGCTGTATCCATTTTTCCTCATTCTCTTCTCTAAATCCCTCCATTCCTCCCTATGGGGTTCAGGGTCTTATTGTCAGGGAGAATTCACTTTTAGCCCTCAGCCTGACAGACAAACATCACTCAGTTCAGTCACCATTAGAGTCAACTAGGAAGGACCTGGAAGAGAGATATCCAAAAAGTATCATCAATATCAAACTAATTACAGAGGAATAATTGGAATTGGATACTTAAACATATTTTTTTTGTTGTTCAAAACAAAAATATGAAAAGTGAAGCTTACATTTATTTGTTTGGATATGTTACAGCATCAAGCTTCAAAGTGTATTACAGGGATTTCTTTTATATGTGCAGAATATATATTGGAAATGTATCATCATCATAATAAAAGCCTGTGTGAACACATCACAAATAATTGGCACATTCATTGTCTCCTTTCTATCTCTTCATATTCTTTCATCTTTTCTCTTTTTCCTTTTCCTTCTTCTGTTTTTTCTTGCTCTATTTTACATTGCAGTGTCCATATAAACTGTAAAACTCCTGCATAATTATACTAAAGCGAATTTATATGCATGAAACAAGTGGAGTAATATGGCAATTGCCATACTGCTACACTTGTGAAAGTAAAATCTGTTGGGCTCTTTTTAGGCATTAAGACAATTATTCTTATTGCTACATTGCCAGACAGGACACTGTAGAAAAATAAATAAATAAATAAAATAAATAAATAATTGCAAACAAAATTATTAGTTTATGCTTTGAATCAAGCTTTAAGTATTTGACCAATCAAATGGAGACCTTTATTTTTTTGGCCAATCAGATGGATCTTTTTACCTTAGATGCCCGCCTATTTTATAGATGCGGCTGGACAGTAAACAGCCGACCAAGTTTAGTAGAAGTGACAATAGCAAAAACGAGACAATCAAGGAAAGTGTTAGGGACAAAGAACCCCTGGTAAAAAAATCAAATAGCACGTCATTTAATTTGGTCAAATTGTCAGGCCTAAGTGGAGATATTTTGAGGACCCAAATGCAGAGATGAGTTTATAGGTTTATTAAGTTTCCAAAGGCAACTTAGGCAAAAATAAAAAAAAATCTAAAATACTGAAAACCAAAATGTAGGAAAACTTCACGAAAACACACATGAGAAGCCAAGAAATAACAGAGCAACAAAACAACAACAAGGAACCAGCAAACAGTGACTGAACATGAGGTGTATAAATGGGAAACTGAACAAAGACCAGCAGGTTAATCAGCAGATGTGGACAGAGGAGTCCAGAAGGGAGTTAGGAAAAAAGAGACACAAGAGCAAACAAGAAATACCTAAGAACTCCAATACAATAAAAAATAACAAAAAAAAAATTGAATGTGGGAAACCAATAAACACAGAAAGACATGAATCAAAGTATAACTGTAAAACCAAAAAAAAAAAAGTTAAAAAGCAATCCCATAAGGTGAAGAGTCATGACACAAATTAGTCTGGAAATAAAAAAAGAGATCTGAAAATTGCATTTTTACTACGGAACCCCTCTGATGACATGGTCAAAAAAAAGTATGTTTGTTGGCGGCACAGTAGAGTTACGCTTAAGGCCCATAATAAACTGTCAACTATGCGACAAAAATACTTATTAATAATATCAATAAATCCGCCCCTGTTTTCGGGCTTATGTTATTAACTGTAATGACTTATCTTGACAGGCTGCTGCTATGTAAACGGGCCTTTAGTCCTTCGTTTAGCTATGCTGCGGTTGTTTACACTACACCTTTTCCACCTAAAATGGCGTCTTAGCAACAAATGTCACGTGACTGGCGGAGACCGATTGGGTAAAAGCAAATCTAGCGCCTTAGACCTTAGAGAGAAAGCGCTTTCGATTTGCTTACCCAGTTGTACAGGAATGATATTAATATTATTAATAAAGTATTTTTGTGTCGCTACGATAAACTTATTCCGCAGGGCAACCACGAAGTAGTATTTACAATCGGTCTCGCACAAAGTAGTATTCGCTTTACCTCCGCGCACTAGGAATAAGTATAACTCTGCGCACAAAAATACTTATTAATAATATCAATAAATCCGCCCCTGTTTTCAGGAAGCTTATGTTAACTGTAATGACTTATCTTGGACAGGCTGCTATGTTAACGGGCCTTTAGTCCTTCGTTTAGCTATGCTGCGGTTGTTTACACTACGCCTTTTCCACCTCAAATGGCGTCTTAGCAACAAATGTCACGTGACTGGCGGAGACTGGGTAAGCAAATCTAGCGCGCCTTAGACCTTTAGAGAGAAGGCGCGGCTCGATTTGCTTACCCAGTTGTCCAGGAATGATATTAATATTATTAATATTTAAGTATTTCGGCGCCGCGTTAAACTTATTGCGTGGTCACGAAATACTACTTCGTGGCCACAATTAAAACATTTTTTTGACCATGTCATCAGAGGGGCTCCGTACATTTTATATTTGTCTATTCATTAAAAAAATGTTTTTCATCTAATATTTGTTAATTTTTTATTTTTTTTAATCAATAAATACTTATTATTCTTCATTTCTACCAAGTATGTATCTAGAGCCTTTGTAATAAAAAAGGAAAGCATTATGTTTCTTTTCTTCTTTTAGCTAACAGCTTAGATTAAGGCTTGCAAGTGTTAAAGTATTTTACAACAATAAGATTAGTTAATGACGACAATGTTGAAACCATCTCATTTACAGACGTTTAGGCTTCTACTCGCAGCCGTTCTTTGTCAAATCTCTGCTCCATTTAAGGCTGTCAGTCTACACACAGACACAGTGAGAGCTAATTGTTACTTCCTCTCATCTCCCCTAGAGAGACGCAACTGAGAAAAGATAATGGTTTCTTAAAATGCACACGAAGTTTTCACACATGTGTAACGTGTAGTAATGTTTATATAATTTAACTCCACGTATTTCCCTTTTTTATGCGAGGGTGAATGATTGTATCTCCTAACAGCAGAGATCACTGCAGGTCCAGCATCATTCTGGCCTTCTGTTGTCACAACGACAGAAGACACCAAAGTAGTTGTAATTTGACCAATTATTTAAACAATACTGGATGATGTGCAGCTTAAATAAAGTATTTTAGATTTAAACTAGAAAAAGCTGTTTAAGCAGAAACAGCAAAGTGGAAATACTTTTTTTGCTGAAGGAAATAATAAAAATTAGCGAAAGAAACTGCGAGAAGGAAAAGAAGCACAAATTAGCTGAAGAACATATGAAAATGTGAAAGGAAGTAATCAGAAACTTCAAACTGCAGAAAACAATTGAATCATCTTAAGATTTTGTAGGGTAGAATCATCTGGCAGTAAAATGGCAGAAACAGACTCATCTTAAAAGCTTCACAGCCAAACCATACATGATATCAAAAAATCTCTAGAAGGGTCTAAATGTAATGTCTCCCAAGTTTCTAGAAAAAGTTCTAAAGAAATCTTGAAGGGGGGCCACCTACTTTCCAGAAACATGTCAGGCATGTTATGACTTAGCAGCAAACAGAAAGCTTAATTCCTGTCCAGAAAGAGAGCAGAATGAAGCCAAAGTTCACAACATAGGCTGAAAAGTATTAAATTAGCTGAATTAGAAAATAAATTAAAATAGAAAAACTTGAAACTTATCTGGTTGAAGAAAAAAGTAGTAGCTTAAGGATGGGAAGTAAAATGTTGAGGAAGATGGTATTGAATAAGTATCAAAATTTAGAAATTGTGGAAATGTCAAGACTTGGCAAAACAATTTGAAAATATTTAAAATGTGTCGGTTGATCAGCATAAAGAAAACAGTGTCATCCTTAGAGGATTGAAAATCTACAAACCTATATGCAACACTGACCATTAGAAGCAGAGGAGGCTTTTATTTTGTAGAGTCCCTTTAGTCTTATTTTGAAAGTCTATCATGGATGTGTGTCAAGGGAAGGGTCATGCCCAGCAGTGATATAGAATCCATTTCTAAACACGAAATCACTGGTTTTCCATGTTATTGGGTGAATAGATGCTGTATTAGAGCATAAATGGGAGACTTTTATTGTGAAATTTGCTCTGGGGTATGTTTTGAAAAGGTCCCTAGAGTCTAATAGAAACAAGCTGGTAGAGTTTGGGTCATAATGCTGGGCCATTTGCATCAATTAATACACAAGTACAATATGGAGGCTTTTATTTTGAAGAGTCACTGGAGTCTTATTTTGAAAGTCTAGCAGGGTTGTGTGTTGAGAAAAGGGTCAGACCCTGCAGTGATACTTGATGACTTTTCAATGGTTAAATCACTCTTTTCCCTTGTTATTAGGGCAGTAGATGAAGTGGCAATGGGAGGCTTTTATTTTGAAATTTTCTGTGGGGTGTGTTTTGAAAACCCCTAGAGTCTTATTTTTAAAAAAGTGGTTGAGTTTGGGTCATAATATTTAGCCATATGCTGGGAACAAAAATATGAGTTTAATGTAGGGGCTTTTATTTTGAAGGGTCCCCGGAGTCTTATTTTGAAAGTCTATCAGGGTTGCGTGTGAAGGGAAGGGTCATGGCCAGTAGTCATATTGTATCCACTTCCTAATGTTAAATCAGTGTTGTCTCCCTCCATTAGATTAAAATGTGCTGTTTAAAGTGGTGGAGGTAAAATCTGTTTGAAGCACGGTTACCTTGACAACGCTTAACGAGCCTGTCAGTGACAGAGAGACATGCGCATCACTTTCGTTCCTTTAGTTCTCAGGCTTTTTTGAATGGCAATATCAGCTCCGAACAAACGAGTGCTGAAGACAAACCGTAAATGGTATCTAAAAAATTCTTTCAGTCTAAGCGACAGCTATCCTTTGTCTCCGATTGGGGTAACTTTCATGGCTGTAGCTCATTCACAGCCTTAATGGGAAGGAGAAATATAAAGGTTTGTAAATCCTGCTGGTCTCATTGAATAACATGCAGCACAATGGTAGAGCAGAACTCTCAAAAGCAAAACTTTCCCTCCGAACAAACGAGCGGTGAGCCAAAACCGTATTAGGTATTCAAAAAATTCTTTCACCGTGAGCGTCAGCCATCTTTGGACTACAACTGGTGTAACTTTCATATTTCTACAATATTTCGTCTAGGCGTGGTGACGATGTAAAAAAGTGTATAATTGTCAAAATCTTGATTTTGGGGTTCGGACAGATTTGTTACCCCCGAACAAACCTTGTTCCTAGCTAAACGATAAAAGATATCGACACACTTCCTTCAATGTGAGTGCTAGGAAGGTCTGAGGAACAACTTCCACAAGGCTCATGTTGCTACGTCGAGGCGGTTCCCGAATGGGAGCGATCACGAAAAAGTCTGTTTTTTTGAATTTTCAGTTCGGTTTTCAGAGAGCTCTCATTGGCTTTCTATTGGGGAAGTGTGGACTTCTTCGTGGTCTGGGCCAAACTGTCGGAAAACCGTAAATGCCACACAAATGAGGGTTAGATTTCCTGAATCCTGACAAAAATTCCTACGTTTTGATGTATAATTTATTTCAATTGAGTGAAAAATGACAGAGTGAGAACAATTTGTTCGGAAAAACCAGAACAGCTCAAAAGCTAGAGCACGCACTCTGACAGTTGAAGAATTCCGTCCATAGACTTCCATTATAAATCTGAAAATCGTTAAAATTTCTTTTAAAGTTTGAAGCTTCACTAAAGCAAAACTATAAAAGTCAGAAAAAAACCGAGTTAAACAGTAATAGTAGAAAGATACGGAAACATTTTAAAAGTTGAATGGTGTTTCTAGCTGAAAGTATGCTGAAGTAGTTAAAGCTCAAAGTAGTTGAAGTTTTAGCTGAATTTTGCTGAAATCTGAGAATTCTACATGCATTTCAATGGGGCCAAAAATCGCAGAAAAAGCTGAATATCGCGAAAACTACAAGAAATATCTTTACCAAAAGATATAGCAGAGGTCTCCTGAATGAAGCTGAACGTTTTGATACCAAATTTGTTTAAGTGGGCTGAAAACTGTTGAAGTAGTTTAACGACCAAAAACGTACGGAAAAATAATAATAACTAGAAAAAGTTGCAATTTCCTGGGAAAATGCAGTGTGAATGCTGAAAAACAATGCACGCTAAACTGTAAGCTGTAAGGTTAAAATGGCAGAAACAAGGCTGAAATTTAAAGTCAAAGCTGCTGAAATGGTATGGAATAGCAAAAAAAATGTCTAATTAGTTTCTTAAAAGTAGCTGAAGCCAACAGCAGAAACATGGCAGACATGTTATGAATTAACAGCAAGCAGAAAAGCTTAATGCCTTTCCAGAAAGAGAGCAGAATCAAGCCAAAATTGGAAAAATATGCAGAAATTTTATAAAAT
>JAGKQL010000052.1:3103461-3129193 GCA_018398635.1 Cyprinodon brontotheroides
CGCTGATTGGACTTTAAGTTTGGTGAAGCGGCTCCAAATTTACACTGTAAACAGAGTCTCCAGACTGATCTGCGAAAGTGAAACTTTGAAAGCTTGCGAGATCAGGATGGTCTCCAACGATGGCTAGCCATTAGGGGTACTGGGGCTATAAATGAATACCTGCAGGTGTATTACTCCCAGCAGAGTCACACATGTCAGGTGGAATTTTTAATCTCATTTTTATTTGTTTACACAGCTACAAAACAAAAAAGTACTTGTGAAAAAAAATATTTTGAAACGTGTTTTAGAAATTTCAAAGCCCAATTTGAAAGGTGTGTGGATGAAACACCATGTGACTGTGTTTTGGGGCATTTCTATAAATGGATAAATATGAGCAGGTGTCAGTTGTGCCCCGTACCGGGCCCGCTGAGCTTAAGGGTTACAAGATGACCAGGATATTCTTTGATTCCTCTGAAATGTGTTAGTTTTGCAAATGGATTAAACTGTCGATTACTTTTTCAATTCATCGATCTGGCCTGTTTGCTCTCCCTTAATTAGTCATTCCTTTCACCTGTCGGTTTCCCTCCCTGCCTCAATTATAGTTTATTCCTCTCACCTGTTCCCTCTGGTTTATATTCAGTTCAGCCTGAGCATTCAGCAAAAAGATCATTTATCTTGTCTTTCTGTCAGTCTGTCTGTTCAGTTTTAGTTCATGGTTCATGTCCTGGATCCTAGCAGCCAGTGGAAAGAGAGGGTTTTGTGTTTGTCTCGTCTCCTGATCATCCAGTTCCTCCCCAGCGGAGTCCTCCTGGGTTTTGGCTCAATATGTGAGGAGGTTCAGTTTTTATCAAAGTAAGCCTGGCTCCAGGGAGGAGGAGACCAGTTTAAAAGTCCTGCTTCAAGTTCTGGTTCCTACGTCCTGTCTCGGCTACCCTCTTCCACTGAGCCTGCCTGTCTGCACCTGATCCTGTCTGCTCCTGTGCTGCGGGACCACCTGGTCACGCTTCTGGTCCCAGTCAGACCCCCTGAACCCTCCTGGGTCCTGAGATTGGACTGTGCCCCCGCCTGCAGTGTCCGTGATGAGCCACAGCTCCGCTTTGTTTTGTTTATTTAAATCCTTAAATACTGGGTCCATCTGTCTCCTGTTCATGACAGTTTCCCTAATGAAAACTTTTTGCGTAATTGGTGAAACTAAAACTTTTCCACTTGAGGAATTCTTGACAGACTAAAACCATTTTTAAGTTAAATGCAAAATCTTTACATATTTATTTGACAATTTTGGTATAATTGCTTGCTCTAAGTGGGTCGCTCTGTCATGTTTCACACTAGAAAAAATCGAAATCTAGTATTTTATCTAGTATAAGTATCTAGTATAAGTATTTTTTTCTTAAAATAAGTGCATTTGTTCTTGGATTGAGGAGATGACTGAGAAACCCTGCCAATGGAACAAGACAATTTACACGTAAAATAAGAAAACACAATTGCATTGTTGTATTTCAAGTGCATATTATCTAATTATCTTATTTTAAAAGTAAAAATACTCATTCCATTGGCAAACTATCTCATTTACCTACTCAAATTAAGGGTAAATGCACTTAATTTAAGAAATATTGACTAATTTTTAGATCGTTTTTCCAGTGTAGAGTCTATACTCCAGTTAACGATTAATAGATTACTAAATTAGTTAAATTAAATTATTATTTAAATAGTCGATTAATAACAATCTTATTAATTGTTTCAGCCTTAGTTGGAATTGACACAGAGTATGAAAGATGGTGGGCTGATGATGTCATAAGAGTCGCTACGTCCCAATATAGCTCTTTCATGTCCAATACAATCCAGAAATTGTAGCTTTGAGTTTTAACCAATGTTGATCCAACATGCCTTTTAAATCACACAACCATTTTTGAGCCCATCTCCCCCATTTTAGTCTCACTTCACTGGCTGCCCATATATTTTAGAATTCATATTAAAATTATTTTATTTGCTTTTAAATCCCTGAATGGTCTCACCCCACCGTCCCTCTCTGAGCTTCTACATCCTTATAGACCTAATCGCTCTCTCAGGTCAGCTGGTTGTTAGAATAATTGTATATAAATGTATCTGTGTAGTGTTATCATGCATAAAGCTGCGTGCTATGTGCATGTGTTTATAGCCATCTTTTCTGAAGTATACTGTGATTTGTAGATTTGCTTTTGGGGAGGTTGTGGTTGATTACGAGCAGTCAACCTGCTGAACTTTGGTGAACAGCTTCAACAGCTTAAACTTTGACTGAACCCTGAGATTTATAGGATGTTTACTGAGACTGCAAGTCTGAGTTCTTCTCTTACTTTTTAAAAATCTTTTGTCAAAACCCACCTGTTCCCTTTGAGTTTTAACACCTAGCAAGACAGTGGGCTTTATTTCGTTCTTTTATTCCTTTTATCTTTTACCTAATTTTATTGATGTGATTGGGTGAATGTCTTTAATCTGTACTATTTTATGTTTTATTTATCTTTTTTATACAGCACTTTGGTCAGCTATGGTTGTTTTAGAAGTGCTTAAACAATTAAAATTGGATTGGATATTAGCACAAATCATACATACTTTTGTAACTTTTTTTCTTACTTGGCATGTAAGAAAACTTGATCAAGTAAAATTATGTTACGTTCAGAACCCAAGGGCTGGAAGTCCCAAATTAGCTTCTGCTGCTTCATTTTTGATGCTTGTACACATAAAGGTCTGACACGCGTCAGGAGCAGCTTTGACGCTCCTGAAGCGCGTCGAGTAAAATGTGTCCAGATGCATCAGCTGCTCCTGTTCAATGGCAGAGAGCAGCTTTAACTATATTTGCTGTGATTAGTGGGTAAAAAGTAGTTTTACTGTGTTTTTAAGTGAGAAACTCCACCTGAAAACTTCATCTGTGCAGTCAGTTTATCAAGACAGTGGCATCGAATGTAGGTTGACTTTGGACAAGTCTCCTGACATAAAAAAGCGCTATATAAGTTCAGGCCATTTACCATTTACCAAGATTAAGATCCTGCCTTCAAATATTATTTCGCTGTTGGAGCCGCTCAAACCCCCACATACCGGTGGCGGTGCTGCGCCTGGAATTCCCCTTCAACGCAATTTCTGCTAGTGTTTGCAGCGGCTGGAAGGTGTTTTTCATGTACGTAATCCAAACTGCTGGCACCAGAATAATAAAATCCAACATATTTTGCTGAGCAGCAAAAGTTCACTGGAAAAAAATCGAAATCTAGATAAGTCATTTTTCTTAAAATAAGTGCATTTGTTCTTGGATTGAGGAGGTAAAAGAGACATTCTGCTGATGGAACAAGACAATTTACACTTCAAATAAGAAAACAAAACTGCATTGTCTTATTTCAAGTGCATATTATCTAAATATCTTATTTTAAGAGTAAAAACACTCATTCCATTGGCAAACTATCTCATATACCTTCTTAAAATAAGGGAAATTACACTTCATTTAAGACATTTTTACTTATGCCTAGATGGTTTTTCCAGTGTTTAATTTTTCCAACTCCAGAAGCTGCTGCTTTCGCAGCGCGTCACACGCGTCAGATGCTCAAAAGCTCTTGAGGCGCTGCTTCGGCTGCAGCACCTTTTGCTGCACCTTGATGTGTGTCAACTGTTGACTTTGCATGTAAACTAGCTGCTTCTGCTGCCTCTAGAGCAGGGGTGTCAAAGTGGTTCCAGAAAGGGCCGTGTGGCTGCAGGTTTTTTTTTTTTTCAACCAAGCAATAGCACACCAGACTCCCGTCATCTCATCAAGTGAGTCCAATCTGAACATGATGACTTGTGGGAGTCTGGTGTGCTATTGCTTGGTTGGAAAGAAAAATCTACACTGGAAAAATAGAAATCTAGATAAGTCATGTTTTCTTAAAATAAGTGTATTTGTTCTTTGAGGAGGTAAAGAGACATTTTGCCAATGGAACAAGATAATTTACACTTAAAATAAGCAAAAACTCAAATGCATTGTCTTATTTAAAGTGCATATTATCTAATTATCTTTTTAAGTAAAAATACTCATTATATTGGCAACACTGCCAAAAACGATCTAGAAATAAGTAAAAATGTCTTAAGTTAAGTATATTCACCCCTTAATTTGAGAAGGTAAATGAGACAGTTTGCCAATGGAATGAGTAATTTTACTCTTAAAATAGGATAATTAGATAATATGCACTTGAAATATGACAATGTAATTGTGTTTTCTTATTTTAAGTGTAAATTGTCTTGTTCCATTGGCAAAATGTCTATTTTACCTCCTCAATTTCAAGAACAAATGCACTTATTTTAAGAAAAAAATGACTTATCTGAAGATTTTTTGCAGTGAAACCATCTCAATTACCTACACAAATTGACAAGGGTAAATACACTTAATTTGAGACATTTTTTGTTATTTCTAGATTGTTTTTCCAGTGTGCAGCCACACGGCCCTTTCTGGAACCACTTTGACACCCCGGCTCTAGAGCATGCGGTCTGAAAGTAGTATTACTGAAACAGAACAATAGTCAATAACATTTGGAATGATGGACAACAGACACGTTTATTATTAATCAGTCAGTTATATAAATGTTCTAAAGAAGCTTGATGTTTCTGAGATTTATGTTGTGGGCTAATATATTCTGATTGATGCATCTCTAGATGGTTCCTTTACTGTAACTATAGGCTATAAAAAGAAGGATAATGTGGTAAAAGCAGAAGGATCTCCAGTGTTCAGATATCATATTTCTAGTAAAGGATGCACCAGTATTGTCACCAGTATTACCAGTATTGTTAGGATAAGAGGAGATGGCTTCTAGAACAAGTTGTTCAAATGTAGCTTCCATTGTAAATTAGCCAGTTGGTTATGATATAAGAGGAAATGTCACTGTTTGCACATTAAAGTCAAACTATCAAACCAAAGTGACTTTGCTGTTGGAGAAGTGTGATGAACAGTGGCAGGAGGAACACAGATGCCAAGAATTGACCTTAACCCTTCTGACATTAGAACAAAAAACACATAAAATGTATATGTTCAAATCTCTTCCTTACAGGCTGTGCTGTCTCTGGTTTTCTTCTACTTAACTAATGGCAAGATTTTGACTCCAGCTGCTTCTGGAGTATCTTGTTCTCTATTGGATCAGAAAAGTTCTGTTCAGTTCCTTTTCCATCACCACTGGACAGAGAGGAATATAGCTACAGGTTGAATTGAATTTGTTTTTGCATCTGCTTTTTTTTGCCATCACTTCAGAACGGGAGATTTGATACTTAAAGCAGCTGCAATACCTCAACCATAGTGCTGTATTCCATATAGAATCAAGGATCTCTGATACACTGGAAAAAAAAAATCGAAATCTAGATAAGTAATTTTTTCTTAAAATAAGTGCATTTGATCTTGGATTGAGGAGGTAAAAGAGCGACTTTGCCAATCGAACAAGACAATTTACACCTAAAATAAGAAAACACAATTGCATCGTCTTATTTTAAGTGCATATTATCTAATTAACTTATTTTAAGAGTAAAAATACTCATTCCATTGGCAAACTATCTCATTTACCTACTCAAATTAAGGGTAAATACACTTAATTTAAGAAATGTTTGCTTATTTCTGGATTGTTTTTCCCGTGTATGCAGAAGGTGTCTTGCATTTCAGCTGCTACAGTTAGCACTTAGCTTTAAAACATGTGTTGAAAACATCACACTGCAAAAAATGTAAATCTTAATAAGTAATTTTTTCATAAAATAAGTGAATTTTTTCTTCGATTGAGGAGGTAAGTGAGACACTTTGCCAATGGAACGAGATAATTTACATTTAAATTAAGAAAAAACAATTGCAATGTCTTATTTCAAGTGCATTTTATCTAATTATCTTATTTTAAGAGTACAAATCCTCATTCCATTGGCAAATCCTCTTACTTACCTACTCAAATTAAGGGTAAATACACTTAATTTTAAGTAATCTTTACTTATTTCTAGATTGTTTTGCAGTGCAGGTAAACTACAGCCATCTGCTTTAATAGTCAAAGCAGAAAACACACTGCAAAAACAATCCAGAAATAAGTAAAAAAATTCTTAAATTAAGTATATTTACCCTTAATTTGAGCAGAAAAATAAGATGATCTGCCAATGGAATGAGTATTTTTACTCTTAAAATAAGTTAGTTAGATAATATTTACTTGAAATTAGACGCTAAAATTGTTTTTTCTTATTTTAAAAGGAAATTGTCTTGTTCCATTGGCAAAGTGTCTTACTTATCTCCTCAATTCAAGGAAAAACGCACTTATTTTAAGAAAAAATAACTTATTGAAATTTCTATTTTTTGCAGTGCAAGCATTTCTGATGGGTAGATTTCATTTTAGAAGATGAGATCTAGTTCTCATAGATCTGCTTAGAGAAACAGTTTTTCCTCAAAGTCCCATGACCCATCCCAAAAAACAAAAAACACAGAGATAAAATGTATATGTTCAAATCCTTTCCTTACAGGCTGTGTTCACTGGAAAAACGATCTAGAAATAAGTGGAAAATTTCTTAAATCAAGTGTATTCACCCTTAATTTGAATAGGTAAATGAGACAATTTGCCATTGGAATCAGTATTTTTAATCTTACAATAAGATAATTAGATAATATGCATGTGAAATAAGACTATGCAATTGAGTTTTCTTATTTTAACTGCAAATTGTCTTGTTCCATTGGCAAGATGTCTCTTTACCTCCTCAATCAACAACAAATGCACTTATTTTAAGAAAAACTGACTTATCTAGAGCTCGATTTTTTTCCAGTGTTGTCTCTGGTTTTCTCCTACTTAACTAATAGAATCAGAAAGTCAGCAGGTTCTCCCTTAAAGTCCCCCCAAAAAAAGAACTAATTACACCTTTCGATACAAAACTCTTATTTTTAAGTATGACAAACATTCATTCATGAACTTTTTTTATTCATCATATAACCATTGCGCAATGTTAACCATGAATTAAGTTTTAGAAAATATGTATTTATGTTTAGCTGCATTTATTAACTTGGATATCAGCTTATTGTGACAATCATTAGTTTATTATTGGGAAGTGAATTTGGGCAGTTTTTATTATTTATTAATATTAATTATTATTATAACCTTATCACTGTTCTATTATTTTTTGCATTTTGTTATGTGCAAACAGTTCTCGAATTGAGGGGTGATGATGAGGGGGTGGCATTCCTCTTCTTAAAAATATCTTAAAAATCATCCCCCTTCCTAAATGACCACCCCCCCATACCATCCCTGTTACATCCACCAGGCTTGTTTGGTGGGGTAAAACTAAATGAGATCACCCAAGGATTTTCTGATTAAATGAAAGTTGAATTTATTAAATTATCTTAAAGAAAAAATAAATCAAAATAGAATAACTGAAATAAGAAACAAAAGTAGATCAATGCAAAGACCATTACTAACCATAATTAAAACAACCAACCAAACCAATACAAACCAAACCAAATGGGTTTTGAGGAGGGAGAGAAAAAGCCCAATTTCTGCTGCATGCGTAGCATCTTTAAAGCTACAGAGCACCAATCGCAAAACACATCACCCGCAGAGGGCCCGTCCCCCGCACCCCACTACAGAAAACGGCAGAGACCCACCGCAGCCATAACCATCCCCTGTAACATTTTATTACTAAACGTGGAAGATTTCTATATATTAACAGTAATAGCAACAGTATTTCCCCTTTCAACATTTCGCTGACCGTGGGCTTATGAGTAGCCTGAGCAAAATAAATAAAATCAAAGAAGTTTCCTAAGATGACTAGGAAGCTGATCCCAGTGGGAATTTATCCCTAACTCTGTAGGGGCAGTGATAGCCATGCTAACTCTGTAGGGGCAGTGATAGCCATGCTAACTATGTAGGGGCAGTGATAGCCATGCTAACTATGTAGGGGCAGTGATAGCCATGCCTAACTATGTAGGGGCAGTGATAGCCTTGCCTAACTCTGTAGGGGCAGTGATAGCCTTGCTAACTCTGTAGGGGCAGTGATAGCCATGCTAACTCTGTAGGGGCAGTGATACCCATGCTAACTATGTAGGGGCAGTGATAGCCATGCTAATCATGTAGGGGCAGTGATAGCCTTGCTAACTTGCCTCTGTAGGGTGGGGTGGCCATTTCTATAGCACCAAAAAGGGAGGACATTGTGCGGCATATCAATAAATTACTAAGGTGTACATAAGAATCGGGTAAAGTCACATTTATAGCACAATTCTTAGTAGTTTAAAGAGGATGCTTGTGTAGCTGAATAGAACAAAATATTAAAGAAATGTAAAAAAAAAGAATTGGTTCCCAGCATTTGTATTTATTTAATACATTTTGTGGTGTTTAAAAGTGACCATTTTTTAACACAATTAATTTGCGTAGAACTGCTGCAATTGATCATAAAGCAGTTGTTTGGAAAAGAAGCTCGAGAAAGAGCTAGAGAATAGGACGATGCAAACTGCAAAAGTGGCTGGAAAAGAGGAATTCATGACATGGCTGCAGCCTGTCGAGAGTAAAGATGATTTCACCATGTTCTCTATCTATCCATATCTATATATATCTATATATATATATATATATATATATATATATATATATATATATATATATATATATATATATATATATATATATATATATATATAAACAGTCATGTCATGGAACTGTGTTTACAGCTCCTTATTTCATGTAAACTAATAACTTGTGTACATGATACTTGTTGATGGCATTAAAATTATTTCTAATAGCATTAAAAGAGCATTAAATTAGAGTTCCTCATTCCTGTATAAAACCTGTGAACGCTTAATTTAATCTGACATATTAAAAAAATCCCCATCATCATCCAGCAGATGTTCAGTTTCTGCCCAAATATTTTCTTTCTGTTGTGGATTTTTGTAACAGGGATAACTAGGATCATAAATAGTTTGTATGAACTCTGTTTATTCTCTGCTTCCAAACTCATCATCTCTTCATCCATTCCTGCAATAAGAATTTTCTTTTAAAGTTGTGAGATTCACTCTAGAATCTCACAACTTCTTCCTGGTCTGTTGAAGCACCAATAGTCTGCATCCAATTATTTAATTAATTGCTCTTAGTTTTTGGGAATATATACAAACTATGCTCTAATTTCTAGATACCGATCTGTTTTTACTATAATTTAATTTGACAAACCGGGTCTTCTCTACATTCTTTTTTCTGTTTGGTGCGATTGCAATAGCGGGTCTTGATCTGGACGGACCGGAGGGGAGCAAAAAATAGCTCAGCTCCGTATTTTGGCGGTGAAGGACGGAGAAGACGTACGTGGGCGGTGACGAGCGGAGGATGTGGAACAGCTCTCATTGATTTACATGACAGACAAGTACTCCGTACGTGCGTGAGCGGGGCGGAGCGCTGGCGGAGTATGTATGTGGAATCTGGGGGTAAGGAGGACAAATACCGTCCGGCTGGGTGCAGCGCGCCGGACGCCGGGACAGTGCAATGAAAATCCGGACTGTCTGCCCTATAAAGCTTGGACATCTGGCCACCCTACTGTAGGCAGTGGTATTAGCCATGCCCTAACACTATGTAGGGGCAGCAGTGATAACCATGCTAACTGTGTAGGGGCGGTGATAGCCATGCTAACTCTGTAGGGGCAGTGATAGCCATGCTAACTCTGTAGGGGCAGTGATACCCATGCTAACTATGTAGGGGCAGTGATAGCCATGCTAATCATGTAGGGGGCAGTGATAGCCTTGCTAACTCTGTAGGGGCAGTGATAGCCATGCTAACTATGTAGGGGCAGTGATAATGCCATGCTAACTGTGTAGGGGCAGTGATAGCCATGCTAACTATGTAGGGGCAGTGATAGCCATGCTAACTATGTAGGGGCAGTGATAGCCATGCTAACTCTGTAGGGGCAGTGATAGCCATGCTAACCATGTAGGGGCATTGATAGCCATGCTAACTCTGTAGGGGCAGTGATAGCCTTGCTATCTATGTAGGGGCAGTGATAGCCATGCTAACTATGTAGGGGCAGTGATAGCCATGCTAACTATGTAGGGGCAGTGATAGCCATGCTAACTCTGTAGGGGCAGTGATAGCAATGCTAACTCTGTAGGGGCAGTGATAGCAATGCTAACTCTGTAGGGGCACTGATAGCCATGCCAGTCCAGGGACTGACTACAGTTCGACTGGAAGGTTCCTTGGTCAAGGTCAGTGACTGGCGTACCTGACATGGAACAACCAGACCATGCATAGAGCTTTAGGTTAATATACTATTAATTAGGCTATGTATGCTTCCAAAAAAAAAAAAAAATTAATAATCCCCCTTCTTTTTTTTTTTTTACAACTAGACTACTGTGAACAAAAGTTGCTTTTCTGAAATATTGATCTTGACTCTTGTCACACATTAAGTTTTACTCCATTAGGTTGGCTGAAATTCCAGGAGACCTGAAACAAGTGCTGCCAATGGCTTTATTATTATTTGCAGCGCTTCTGAAAATATTTAAATCGATTTTAAACCCTCATATAGAATTTAAAGCTATAGTTTGGTTCTCTGGCGGTCAAGTTCCTCAAAAGTATTACCGGTAAGTCTAAACCATATAGAAAAATGACAGGCCTTTGCTTCATCTGGTCCCTCAATCCTCCATGAAAACTGAAATACTGTGAACTGATGAGAAGTCTAGTTTTATGGGGAACTGTGAAAAATATATCAAAATAAATAAATAAACCCAGACGTACTCTGCCCCCTAGGCAACAGACGTTTATATGATAATCAGCCCAACTCTAATTTGCATTTAATTCTATTTTAAAAAATGACTTCTTTAAAAAGAGGAATGGTGAAGAATAGGAAACATTATGAGCAGCATATTTTCCTATAGAGGAGAAAATAGACTTTGATCATTTGGCTTTACATGTTTTCATCAGGCAGCTAATTGTTATCTTATGTAGTATGTTTTATTTTCACATCAATAGATAAAAATTAAGATTTGTTTTCTAAAGAGATATGATCGTTTTTTTGTTTTTTTTATTTAATAAATGCTGTTTTCTTAATATGGCTCAGTTCTTAATAGGTGACCTAAGTCCGGACAGATATTTGGTGCCAATTATTGATTTCAATTCAGTTTATTTATATAGCGTAATTCACAACACATGTCATCTCAAGGCACTTTACAGTTCAACCAGATCATCCAGTCAAATTGATTCAAAGTTTTCTATCTAAGGAAAACCAGCTGATTGCATCGACTCAATTACTCAAATGCAATCCCTCACACTAAGCATGCTTGTAGAGACAGTGGAGAGGAAAAACCCTTTTAACAGGAAGAAACCTCCAGCAGAACCAGGCTCAGTGTGAAGCTGGCCATCTGCTGAGGCCCACTGGGGTTCAAGGAGACAGAAGCAGAGATACAAAAGCAGCTGTAAAAGGCAGCCCCATCCAGAGAAACACACGACCCCGAGCTCTGAGCCAGCTCTCATGCCAGAGGAGAGCACATCCAGCCAGTCACAGTCAGAGAAACAGGACCACACTGGAAAACAGGCCGATCTCCAACATCTATAAACAAGGGTGTTGATGGAAGCAGCACAGCTGATGTTTGTCTCCAGAATGGAGTCACAGCCAAACAGGAACAGGCCGAGGCAAAACTACTCTGTTTACACTTGTGTGACTGTTTTAAATAAATGATTATTCAGGTATTACCTTAAATCATAGGTCTTCAACAGGGGGTCCGCGACCCCTAGGGGGTCCGCAGAGGTAGGCTACTGCATGGGGGTCGCGAAGTTTTGGTTAATTAGAATTATATTCCCCCCTGCAATATTTTCCACTAATTGAAATGTCTTTAAATCCACATTAACATGAATTCAACACAGATAAATGAAGGCAGAAGATGTCTTTCCATCATCAATGCAGATCTGCGTTTGGGAGATCTGCATTGTCAAATATCTGACAAAAGAGTGAAAATTAGAAGATTATATATAAAAAATGTTTTGTTATTGTTGTTCCAATAAGTTTAATAGTAAGAACAGAAACATAGACTCTAGATTTTTTTAGTTCTTCAAAAAGTCAGAGAAAGAATATCAAGATTTGATGCATAAAATATCTAAAAACATGACTTATATTTTTTAGATAGTCTTCAACATAAATGACAAATGAACCAGAGAAAAGAGGTGAAACAGGTATAGGATAGCTGTAACCCCTAAACCTTTTTTTAATATTCCCCCCTGCAATTGTTTCCACTAATTAAAATATCTTCAAATCCACATTAACATGAATTCAACACACAGTAGTAAACAAATAAATGGAGGCAGAAGATGTCTTTCAGTCATCAATGCAAACATTCAGCGACACACAGGAGATCTTTTAAGCTGGGCACCGTTTCATTCACAACACCTGTCCCATCAACCAGGATCAGAATCAGAAATACTTTAATAATCCCAGCGAAGAATTACTTTAGTTACATTACTCCATCTGTAATAGAGTGACTATAGAACCAGTTTAATATAACACAATTTCATACAATATATAAAATTAGGGGGTCCCCGCTCCATCTCGCCATCAGTTTGTGTGTTGAATTCATGTTTTAGCCTGGAAAACGTTGAAGACCCCTGCCTTAAATACTAAACAGCTATAATGTATCGGTTTGCCTCAAAACCAGATCTACAGTACATAGCGAAATAAATGGATTAAAAAGGAAAATTCCGGTTTTAACACTTTTAGCCCCTTTTCTGTAGTGTCCAGGATGAAATCGAATGATCGACACCAAAATTTTGACGATTGCTCCTGTCTCTGCTATTTGGCTCATGCAGAATCCCCCTGGCTGCTTCAGAATGGCTTTTCATAGTGCATGTCGATAATGTCCTTAAAACAACCTTAAACATTCTTTTTTTTTTTTTTAAAATATGCTACTCACCGGGTTCGTCAGCGCTGTTCAATGGCGTTCCAAAAAAAGTTTCAGTAAAGAAAAAACGCGTTCCTGTAGTGTTTTATTTAGCATTTTGTAAATCCCATTGAGTTCTGTTGGAATAGTCAATATCCCTCCGCCACGAGGAAGGAACGGAAAAGGGGCCTGTTTACACTTAGTTGTAGTCTTTTTAAGCTTCACTCTGTGTACTCCGGCGTCGAGGTGCTAACGTCTCTGTTAAACACTTTTAAAAACTCTGAAAATGGAATACGAAAGGTGGATTCTTGAGAAGGACATATTGGACTTTTGAGTTTGGCGGTACAAACATTGTGTAGCCAACTAGTGGTCTGGAATTATTACCAACGCTTCAGATTCGAACAGGAAGCGGAAGTTTATAGCGGTTGTGATGTATCGGAAAAAAATAGTTCTGGGATTTACAAAATGCAAAAATAAAACAAGACAGGAACGGTTTTTCTTCACGAAACTTTTTTTGGAGCGTCATTGAACAGCGGCAACCCGGCTGAGTAGCATATTTTAAAAAAAAAAACGTTTAAAAAGGTTGTTTTAAGGACATTATCGGACATGCACTATGGAAGCCATTCTACGAAGCAGCCAGGGGGATTCTGCATGAGCCAAATAGCAGAGACAGGACCAATTGTCAAAATTTTGGTGTCGATCATTCGATTTCATCCTGGACACTACAGAAAATGGGCTAAAAGTGTTAAAAACGGAATTTTCCTTTAAATGAAAAAACAGGCAACTCCTGGAATCTTCTCCAAACTCTAAATTAAGGTAATGTTTTTGAAAATAGCCAAATGCTTATAACTAAAAACTATTCTTAGATTCATCTTCTACAGTCTGACATTTAACCTTGTATCTTAAACTGAAAAAGTTGCCCAAAGATATTGGAAAAACCAACCATTGTCAATGTCGTGGACTAAATCCAGGGTGAAAAAGCCCCAAAAGTCTGGACATGTTTTTGAAACGACAGCACATCAGGTTTTACTTGTTGATCTAATGTACCAAAACCCTTTTAATAGGTGAATTGCCCCTCAGATTCAAAAGAAGTGTGTTTACTTTTAGCAGTGAGACATTTTGGTGATAGTAATATGAGGAATTATGGATAACTTTGGGTAAAAACTGCATATTATGCAAAATGTATGCCTTTTTTAAATAGACTGCACCTTTTTGTGTACAGCTGGAGCTGAATGGCCACTATTTCCTGAAAGCTTTTGGTACTTGCATTAAGGAATAAGAAAGAGAAAAATAAATCTGCTTCACCGAAGGTTTTACAAAGAAGAAGGCTGGGAAATACCAGTAGGTATAATCCCCCCCACTTTTCCATTAAAGTGTGCCTGACATTTAAAGGATTTCTGTAATCCACTGTACATGTCTTCTGTGCAAGATTTAAAATGCAAAACCAAAAAAATAAAGAAAATAAAAAAATAAAAACAAACTTGGTGTTCAAATTTGCAAGTTAATGATTTAAACTCAGGTAAAAGCAACCATTAGACAGGTTTTAATCACCCCACACTGCAGAAAATATCTAATAATAAGTAGAAAATCTTTACAATAAGTATATTCAACCTTAATTTGAGAAGGTATATAGGATGATCTGCTAATAGAATGAGTACTTTTACACTTAAAATAAGATAATTAGTTATTACAGACTTGTATTAAGATAATGCAGTTTCTTTTTTGCCTTCCTGCTTAATTCAAGAAAAACTGCAGTTATTTTAAGAAAGATTGACTTTTTTGCAGTGCACTGTGCACTGGAAAAAATACCTACAAATCAGTACAAATTTCTTAAATTAAGTGTATTTACTCCTGATTTGAATAGGTAACTTAGATGATCTGCCAATGGAATAAGTATTTTTACTCTTAAAGTAAGATAAATAGATAATACGTATTTGAAATAAGAAAATGCAGTTGTGTTTTCTTATTCTAAATCTAAATTATCTTGTTCCATTGGCAAAATTTCACTTTTATCTTTTCAATTCAAGAACAAATGCACTTATTTTAAGGAAAAAATGACTTAATTAGATTAAAATTTTTTCCAGTGTGTTAAGGTTCACTGGTGATGGGGTTACTATGTTTTTCTTATTAAATAAAACAATGTAACAGTTTCTTTATTATATTACAAAATAATATTACGCTTTAAAAGGATAATATAGAGAAAACAGCTATGTGCTGAAAGTGAAGCAAGGAGATGGCATAGCTGATGTCAAAAAGCTTTTCTAAGTAGAGCGTGGTGATCTACTGAGATTTTAAATGGGTTGGAGGACAGTTCCTAATGACTTCATTGTGACTAAAACTATGGGGTACCTTCCTGCAAAAGATCAAAACTAAAACTTCAAATGTTGCCAAAAACAACATTTCTGCAGACCAGTACTATTATTGATTACTAATCACTAATGGTCACAAGACGCTCAGATATATCCAAGAATGCTATGTGAAATCTCTCCTCACAATGCATCATGGGATTGGTTGTGGTGGCAAGGAAGATCAAAATGGCACAGGCACCACACAGGGAGGCGGAGTTCAGTGACCAATGGGGAGCAAACCCCGCTCTAAATAGTGATGGAGGGGTCTATGAGTTAAGGCGGATGTTCAGACACAGCCTACGCTGCAAAAAAGTCTAAATAAGTAATTTTTGCTGAAATTAAATGCATTTTTCTTGAATTGAGGAAGTAAGTGAGACACTTTGCCAATGGAACAAGACAATTTACATTTAAAATAAGAAAAAAAAAACAATTGCTTTGTCTTATTTCAAGTGTATCTTATTTTAGGAGTAAAAATACTCATTCCATTGGCAGATTATCTTATTTACCTGCTCAAATTAAAAGGAAAATACACTTAATTTATTAAGATATTTTTTACTTATTTTTACTTATAGTTACAAAAACTGTCTGCACTAGAGTATGAAATTGTTTCAAGGAATTCCACGGGTCACAGGATTCCCGTGGGATTCCCGTGGGATGGGAGTGCGATGGAGGGGTCTATGGGTTAAAGGCGGATGTTCAGACACAGCCTACGCTGCAAAAAAGTTTAATCTAAATAAGTAATTTTTGCTCAAATTAAATGCATTTTTCTTGAATTGAGGAAGTAAGTGAGACACTTTGCCAATGGAACAAGACAATTTACATTTAAAATAAGAAAAAAAACAATTGCTTTGTCTTATTTCAAGTGTATATTATCTAATTATCTTATTTTAGGAGTAAAAATACTCATTCCATTGGCAGATTATCTTATTTACCTGCTCAAATTAAAGGGAAAATACACTTAATTTATTAAGATATTTTTTACTTATTTTTTACTTATAGTTAGAAAAACTGTCTGCACTAGAGACTGACATTTTTTGGGAATCCCGTGGGATGGGAGTCAGTATTAGTAATCGATCACGTGATTGGGACGTACAGGATTAAACATTAACTTAAAAAAACTAGGATCGATGCCAAAATATAAAATAAAATAGAAAGAAAATAAATCCAGTACTGGCACGCGCAGCCATTTTGTAGTTTTTTCCTTGAAGTCTATGCTATAATGCGAAGTCAAAAAACTACACTACCCAAAAAACCAACAGTGTTTTCCGCTTCTGAGTTTTCACCACCAAAAAAAAAGAGCAAGAACGGGAGTGGTGCAGGAGCGGAAGTCATTCTGAGATGGGAGTGGGAGTAATTTCACCAGGAGTGGGACGGGACAGGATCTAGATTTCTACTCTGGCCTGGGATCGGGGACGGGACACAGTTTTTTTCTGTGGGAGTGGGACGGGACAGGAGTGAAAATCCACTCCCGTGTCAGTCTCTAGTCTGCACTGGAGGCTTCTGACACGTTGCGAAGAATCAAAGCCGTTTTTAAGGCTGGAAAACCAGCAAGTTGTACCTAATAAATTGCTAAACGGTGACCTCAATCAATAAAGCTTTTCAATGCTGTTTAAGTACTTTGAATTGATATGGATAACAGCGTGAAAGAGGTAGAATGAGGGTATGGAACCTGCTGATTTGGCCTGTCCTTGCACCCCTCTCCTGGGATCAACCCATCTGTCTCTCTCTGGCGCGGCGGATCCCTGCGGCATGCTGGCCCTGATTACCTTTACATTTAAACAAACAGCTCCAGCTCTTTGAAGGCAGCCAGCCATGGGCACTGACAGCGGGGAGGGGCTGAGGTCAGCCAGTTGGTGGAGAAGACTGATTAGGTGATAAAAATGTTATTTATTTTCCTTACTGATAAAAGGCCCTGTCCATACATAGAAACGCACGCACCATTTTGTTCTCAGACATCTGCTGCACCGATTGTCTAACATTTAGGCGTTTAAATGCCACACATCCTGTTGGACCATCCAACCAAAAAGGCTGCATGTCACTCAGCAGGGATTGAAACACAATTATCAATTAGTACTATACATTCTCGCACATAATGTCCTTCACTTTATCTCGGCTCACACGCACTCAGACAAACTCGTTTTGTGAGACTGTCCTTGTTTCACTCCCTTTGCTGTCTGTTGGTGAGAAATTATTTTATTCGGCTGAGTGCTTCCACAGAAATTTGCTCCGTCTGGCCGGCGAGTGGACGAGGCGGAAACAAGTGCAAGAGCAAGATGGGAAGAAAAGGACGTTTTCAGAAACGTTCGTCGCCGTCCTTTTCTGTACAGTACACACAGACTCGGTTCATGATGCTGAACCTGTAACATTATGTCCTCCTGACCAATTTATCAGAAATCGGTTGGATACAGGAGGTCAAATGAATTGTTGAGAAAAGGTGAAGTGTCAGTTGTGAAAAGAAAGGACCCAAGTGACTTCGGGTCTCAGAAAGCAAAGCTTGAATTAACTCAAGGAGGTTGAAAGTACAAAAGCTCCACTTGAAAAGGAACACATGAGGACTGGATAGAAATCCACGATAAACACACTCCTTCACAGAGAAAGTAATGAAAAATACATTCAGGAAGAAAATCAGAGGTGAAAACAATACGCAGCTGGAGTTTAAAGAAAAGTAAACTAATTTAGTACTAAAATAAACGCTGTCTTCCTCTATGAATTGTATATGCTTTAAAAAAAAATCTATTTCTATTCAAAATACAGTAAGTAAAAATGGAGAAATTCCATAATAGCGTGTCTGACTTTTCTCAATCTTAGTTCTATATAATACTTGGTGTTTTTGGTTACCAAAAAAAACAAGCTATGATCTCCATCACATGCAAAACAGCTGGAACCATATGTTTACATACCGTGAATAATAACCTGTAAACTGTCTGACATTACCATTAATTAAAGAAGTGCAGCTCTGTTAAATTTATGCTACTATCAGCATTTTAAAATCATTTTTGGGGATTTTGGTGTAACCAAATAGTTTTTTACAACTAAAAGATGAAAAAGAATTTTCTCTTCTGAGGCCATCAACAGAAACATTAACAATGCTAGCTCCTTATTCACCACAGTCCACAGGTTAACCAACCTGTGGCTGATAAACCCTGATCTAAAAAGGCCTTCAGTTCATTACTGAAAAAATACAAGATAGTAGGAAAGCAATCTGCACATCAAATTCAACTCCAGTATCAATGAATTTGCACCAGACATGGCCTAGTATCAGCTTAATAACCAGTTTCAAGATATTCTAACCCCATGTTTTTTATTAGTTCACAGAACACACCTTAAACTATGTATCTTGTATCTTCCCTTGCAGACAAACATTACTTCTTACACCCTAAGGGGGTTTAAATAAATTTCTGCCTGACAAAAAAACACACAAAAGTAAATAACTTATAGCCTCAAAGCTATTAGATTTAAGAAGAAACTTTTGGTACGTCTGTAAAGGTAAGATGTCATAGAATGGTTTTCTGGTGTCAGCACCATTGTAGCTTTGACCCTGCCTGAAATATTAGGGACAAAATACAAAATATTTTGCATTTTTGAACCTCGCCAAAATTTTCTTTGAAATAAACATTCCAAAACACTACCAAAATATTATTTATAGCACAAAAAAAAGTAGTACAGACTTTCAAATCTAAATGTTGTGTAAAAATATACCAAATTTGGACTCAATCAGATGAATCATATTTATTTTTAGAATGGTATTAGTGAGAAATTTCTTAGGCGGAGAGGCCATTTTGGCGACATTTATCCATAAATGTCACCAAACTGTGCCAAATATGTTTTTTTACATCAATACTGGGGGTTTGGTAAAATTACGAGGTCACGTAGCAGCTGGACCCACCGGTGGGTCCGTAGGGTTCAAGGGGTTAATTCAAGTCTTGATCCATATTCTTTCATACAGCCATCCTTCACAGTAATAGTAGTTTCATCCCTTCTGCAAAAGCTTTTTATGTAGTTATCTAACTAAAGAATCAATCCCCACTCCCAAAGTGAGTTTTGGCTCCACCATGATCTATAATTAGTACCATCTCCTAGTAACAGCCAAACTCACACATACGCCAGATCAGAGAAGAGAAGTAACAATGTACAAATACTTCGTTACTGTACTCAAGTAGATTTTTCTGATATTTTTACTTTACTTTACTACTTATTTTTATGGCGACTTTTTACTTGTACTACTTATATTTTTACATAAATATCTGTACTTTCTACTCCTTACATTTTAAAAAATTGGCTCGTTACTTTAGTTTTGAATCATTTCAATTTTTCACGTCATCAATACCAAATTCAATCTAATTGGATGGGAATCAAGATGAATCGACAGATTGGCGGTATTCATTGGCGGCAAATCATTGCAGCTTTTGGTGGCGATTGGCGTTAGCATAGTAGCATGGACGGCGAGATGATTGAAAATGAACACAACGGAGATCTAGTCCTATTGGCGGACATCCATTTAAAATGTAGGCAACGGCATGAAAAAAGTGTTTTCTACTTTTTTACTTTAAGTAAATTTACAAGCCTGTACTTTGTTACTTTTACTTGAGTAAAGAAGTTTAATCAGTACTTTCACTTTTTACCAGAGTATTTTTTAACACAAGTATCTGTACTTTTACTCAAGTACGGAAAGTGAGTACTTTTGCCATCTCTGCGCCAGATGCAATCAACTGGTTTTCCTTAGATAGAAAACCTTGAATCAATCTGAATGGATGATCTGGTGAAAAGTGCCTTGAGATGACTTGTTGGGAATTGGCGCTAGGGTGTAAATCACACCCATCATGGCGATTCGATTCAATATCCATTTCCTGACCCAACGATTCGATTATTTTCGATACTCAAGAATACACCACGATACGATTCAATTCGATTAATCGGTTTATTTTATTTTTTTTTTACACCTTACAGGCTAAACAAAGTTTCAAGTTTGAAATAAATTAATGAAAGCTGTAATATCGTTATGCTTTTTTTTTTTTTTTTTTTTTTAGAAACAACAGCAAATAACAGAAGTAGAAAAGTTGCATCAAAAAATACTGCAGAAAATCAGTGCAATGAAGTGCAATTGAAGACCTCGGCTCCAGACGGCCCGCCCCTCCACAGATGCTCCGCTGCTCCTCTCCCAAATTGTAGCTGACCGCAGACAGGAGGCCGGCTTGTTTTTGTTTTTATGACCCGAAAACAACTGGTGAAGTTTGACCTGTTAGAAGAGCGAGGTGCGCGAGAACGCTGGGACCCTTTTTTCCACCTGGATCTCTGCTCTTTGGCCCCTTATGTCCCTCCTCCGATGCGTCCGGACTAAACTTCGCCTCCACTTCCTAAGCGCCTCGATTCGTATCTAGACCCACAGCGTGTAGCTCAGACCACGCTTCAATATTGAGCATAATTTTAAAATGTCTGTGTCAAGCTCGCTGCAACACACTGCTGTAAAAGTATAACCAGGAAGCGGAGGTAGGAGGCAAAAATAGGTTTAGCGCCACCGCAGCACGGGAGGAAAATTACGCCCAGGAGCAAAATGGATAAAAATAGACCGGAGGGAAAAAAAAACACATGAATCGATTATCTTGCGGACGTGTCGATGCATCGGATCGTTGGCTGTTGGATTGATGCATCGATACAAAACATTATTATTTACACCCCTAATTGGCGCTATAGAAATAAAGTGAATTGAATTGGATTAAGCTACTGCCTGGATGCAGCTGTTTTGCCACAGTAGCCCATTCCATCAAGCTCTCTACTCACTGTTCTTTAGGAAATCCAAAGTCCTCATCAAGTCTGGAGAGCTGTCGCTTCGACCCTGCAGAATATTGGCAACCTCTGTGCACTGTGCCTAAGCAACCATTGACTTACCGCTTTGTTGCTTGGTTGCTGTGCTCCTAATGATTTTTACTGTATGATAATTTAATGTTTTACTGTTAATCAGGTCCAGTGTTATTTAGGGGTGGGTATTGCCAAAGAAGTCACGATTCGATTGAATCACGATTCACAGGCCACGATGCGATTCTATCCGCGATGCATCGCGATACTTAGTGAATTATTGCGATGCACACTGCAAAAACAATCCAGAAATAAGTAAAAATGGCTTAAATTAAGTATATTTAGCCTTAATTTGAGCAGGTAAATAAGATGATTTGCCAATGGAATGAGTATTTTTAGTCTTAAAATAAGATAGTTAGATAATATTTACTTGAAATAAGGCTATAAAATTGTTTTTTCTTATTTTTAAAAGGAAATTGTCTTGTTCCATTGGCAAAGTGTCTTACTTACCCCCCTCAAATCAAGGAAAACACACTTATTTTAAGAAAAATAACTTATTGAGATTTCTATTTTTGCAGTGCATTTGCAATATTTTTCTCAATCATGTTTTTGTTTTGAATGACTCTCGTGCACAGTATCCCGGACGGAAATGCTTGTGACACAAGGCAGCGTGCGTCAACACATTTGCAGCGACATCTACTGAACTGGAAGTTGTATTACACTTGTTTTTGGCTGATGTTCGCCAACCATTCATGCAATTTTATTTATTCAATTTTTTTTTATTAATAATCGATACTTGGCGTCAAGAATCGATGCAGTAGATCACGAAAAATTAGAATCCGCGATGCATCATCATGGCGATTATTTTGCACACCCCTAGTGTTATTTGATAATTAGTAATTGCAAAGCTGGTGTCATCATAGATCTTAGGTGCCCTTTATTTTTCTTCTTACAAATGTTTGTAGAAGAAATCTGCACACTAGAAAAACGATCTAGAAATAAGTAAAAATGTCTTGAATTAAGTGTATTTACCCTTAATTTGAGATAGTTTGCCAATGAAATTAGTATTTTTACTCTTAAAATAAGATATTTAGATAAAATGCACTTGAAATAAAGCAATGCAATTGTGTTTTCTTATTTTAAATGCAAGTTGTCTTGTTCCATTGGCAAAATGTCTCTTTTACCTTCTCAATTCAAGAACAAATGCACTTATTTTAAGAAAAAATTACTTTTCTAGATGTAGATTTTTTCCAGGGCAAGCCTTGAAGCTGGATTTTTATACACCTGCCGCCATTAAAAATGGTTCAAATACACACATTCAATAAAGTAGAGGGGTGCCCAATACATCTGCTTATTAAGTGCATCTATAAAGCCAACTAAGCCACTCTCTGGCTTTTGAGCAGGTCATAAATATATATATATATTTTGATGAATTGTCATCTTTGCTAAAATAGAACATGTAAATGAAGGACATTTAGTTTAGCGAAAGAGTGAATTATTGATAAGTTAATTTAAGGTTTGAAATATAGCGTTTTCTGTAACCTCTATGATTAATTTAGGCAATGTTATTGATTCATCATTTTAGCCACAGCTACTTTGAAAACACTGCATTTTCGCAGCAATCTATGTTCTCGTCATGATCAAGTTGTATAAAACAGTAGATCTAATCTGCTTCGTAAATCGTGTTTCATTTTTTTTTATTAAACCAATGACTTCGGTTAAAGTCTCTTCTTACTGTAGGAAATAGAAGAAATCAGTTCACATTAGCTTCCTTATATTTAGACCTAATGCAGGTCATTTCTTAGTGTGCATTGCTGCAGATGCACATTATGACAACCTCTTATGTAGTTTAAGACAATCTTGATGCCTGGTTAACAGCCGAGTCCCTCTAAATTAAATAACACCGTGATTAAATGAACCTTAATCTCTCCTTTTTCTCTCTTTTCTTTGTTGCGATACATGACCGCATGTAAGTTCTAATAATGTAAATGGCAGCATGACATGGCAGCACATGTAGGAGGTATTGATGGAGGGGACAGCGCTGGAAGTGGAAGGGTGAGTAGAGCTGGTGCAATCACATGCCTGCTGGGTTGGAAGCGGAGAGCAGACAGTCGGGGAGGAACTGAGATCCTTGTGAGCAGTGTAGGTGTAATCATGGCACTATTGTGGAAAACAGTTGGGCCTCTGAGGCTGTGAGCAGCAGGGGGGTGAAGCCTGTGCACTGCCCCCTTCAAATCACCATGTCTTTAACATTTCTGACTAAATAAGAACAAAAGGTTGCACTCAGAAAGAAGTGCTAGAATTTTCCATGGCCTTTACAGAAGTTGGTTTGAATTCATTGCATGGTGAAGGGGGATCTTTAACTCTCTTACTCGGCTGATCATCAGGGGGTCAGCTGGAGACTAGGCAGCTTAAAGCGGGATACGACGTTGCAGTTTAGAGGTTAGACTGATTGATTGCCCCCCCAATTTGTTGGTCAACCATCTCTGCAATGGATCCCTGGATAGCGTTGATGAAGTTTTGCCCAGTGTTGGGTTTTGATATAGTTGGTATTATTCAATAAGCATCTTCTTCATGAGATCAGACACCAATGTAGGTCTGGAGTCTTTGTTTTGCTTTCCTTTATCCCTCAGGTGCTCAGAAAGGTAAAGATTAGGAATTATCTTCAGGATGGGACATTATTCCCCCCCAACGTCTCTCATCTTTTTTTTATTATCTTGCTTTCTGTAAAACTGTGCAGTTTTGTTTAAAGCAACACTGAATAACTTTTGATCCAAGTGCTAGCCCGATCAGATCAGATATATCAATTATTTTTCAGGCCAATATTCACCACTTTGCAATTTTCAATTCAAAAGCTGGAGCGAAGATTTCACTCTGCTCCAGTTCGCTCTGACTTTATTTAAATTCATGTTAAACTTAAAACCTAGGCCAATGCCTATGCTGTAGTCTGTGCCTCTAATCTGTTATAGTCTATGTTTGAACTTTACCACGGAATCGCTGAGATGAGGATTGGCATATTGTCTGATAAAAGGAGTAAGGGGTAAAATATCATAAAAACATAGCCTGATAAACCCGACTCAATGGGGGATGAAAGGTGTTATTTAGTCCTTGGCCCCCAATGAATGAGACATTGGATGATTGTTGATGAGAACAACCCATTGTTTTTCAAACCAAGTCTGTGCCCTATTGGCCAACGCTCTGACCAATGGGCGCAACTGACTGTGACGTAGGAAGCGCCACCAGAAAGCTGAGTGGGAGTGTAAACAAAAACAACTAAGGGATGCGATATTGGGATTTTTTACAGCCCGATATCCGATATACCGATATTTTAAAACTCATGTAGCCCGATAACCGATATAGAATACACGATGTTAAAAAACTGGACAAAATAAGTAGTCAGTTGAAAATAGCAGTTTTGTTATCCATTTCTGACACTTTGAAAAATAATATACTCAAATATATTTTCGCTATGCTGATATCAAATTGATTTTTAAGAAACGGTGTCGATCTATTTTTACTTCCCGAAAATCTTGTGAGAATTTCATGGATTTCTGTTACAAACTCTCGTGATATTTTGCAAAATTCTTCATTAGTTTTTGTTAGTAAAATAGATCGTGCCGCGATCAATATATCAACATATAAAAATTTGGCAAAAATTTGCATTGAGATTTTAGGATTTTCGTAGCATAATAATGACGCATATAGCAATATTTCATTTAGTAAAAGAGATTGATATGGTGTTTTAAATGGCAATACATCAGCATAGGAAGATATTGGGATATTTTAATGTATCAATATTTTTTTCCTCGATCTTTAGAAGTTTTTAAGTCTGTAAAAATAAGTTTTTGAGGAAAGAAGAAGAAAGTAGTATTTTTTTTTTTTAGACTTTAGAAACTCAGGAAGCTGATCAAATATCACGGGTTAGGCTAGCCGATTTGGGGGCTGATGTCACGTGATATTCGGATTTTGAAAGGCCCGGATACCGATAAGGGGCGATTATATTAATGCATCCCTACAAATAACCTGTCGGTAAAACGGTGAATCCGTCCTTAAAAAAAGCGAGCGTAGAGCCTGTCCCTGCTCACATTTCACAGCGAAAACCCCAAGTCTAATCCTTCCCAAAACTGATTCCAAAGCGAGTCAAAAATTGCCATCAGGAGCCAGCGGTCCTTCACTAACGATATATGCCGAGATATGGGGCGCTGCAGGCGAACTTCAATGAAGTTAGCCCTGGCTGCCCGTTAGCCCCTCGAGGAAACTCCGCTTCAGTTGCCGTGGACTTCTCAACTTCTGAAATAATTTTTTTAAATTACGCATTAAATCTGTAAATGGACCATATAGTGGCACGCTTGAGGGGGTACTTAATATTCACCTACCTCAAATTAAGCAAAAAACTTAGTTTTATTGAACAACAGAAAGAACTTTTAACTTTCCAGCGGGCGCTCCGGTATTCAAGCTGCTGCTGCGCCCAGTGCAAGGCTACTGTTGTGTGCTTTCTCCAGCGTCGTGCAGCTTTTGCCGTCCGCGCCCTCAAAAACCCCGCATGCTTTGCATCCAGATTTTTAAAACAAATCTCTGCATTGATTGGGCCGCCAGATTTAGGGCCTGGGGCCTTGATCGATAGCCTCGTGAGACCATCCTGATCTCGCGAGCTTTCAAGGTTTCACTCGCTAATCAGTCTGGAGACTCTCCGTTGAGGAAAATTTGGAGCCGTTCACCAAACGAACGTCCAGTCGGCGTTGGCTTTGAGGCGGGTTGAGGTGTGACGCAACGAGAAGCGCGA
>JAGKQL010000052.1:3134193-3189621 GCA_018398635.1 Cyprinodon brontotheroides
ATCAGACTCATATTCTGACTAGAATTGAGTAGGACTACGTCAGGCTAGAAGAATTGGCCCGAAAAGGGCAAAAAACTTTTGCAGTGTATACCCGGCTTAAGTGGCAGAAGAAGTCACTCTTCAGTTACTACTTCTTCAAGTCAGACGTAAATATACTTCTTGGCAAGGCACTTAACCCAAAGCCGACTGTTCTGCAGATCTGTGAATACTTCTGTGAACTCATGACCTTTTTTTAAGCATTTGAATGGTTGGTACTGTATGACTAGATAAGGGCTGTATTAATTCTGTTTGGGAACTTTTTTTTGTTGTTAAATGATTGATAATTTAAAGAATGAGGTCTGATTGATGTTAAACTGTTTCTCAAGGTGTGTTAATGTTTTAAAATAGAATAGAAATCCCTTTATTGTTCGACAATGGGGAAATTCGGGTGTTTACAGCAGCAAAATGAATATAGAAAAAGTGGTCACACAAATATGGACCTTAGAAAAAATTATAACAATAACATAATAGTGAAGTGTTAAAAGATAAACAATAAAATACTGTACTGTAAAGGGTTTTAAAAATTAAGACGGTGCACCCGGAGAATAAATAACCAATAATTAACTTTGGACATTTTTATAGTAATAGATATTTAAAAATAGCAGCAACACAGCGTGTTATTTAACTCACCGAGGCAGAAACTGTGCAAAATCAGCATAAATGGAACAGCTTATTTTATTGGGAACAGTGGTGGTTATAAAGTTTTCCAGCTGCTGGGAGGAAGGATCTGTGATAATGCTTCCTGGTCCATTTAGGGTGCAGCAGTCTGTTGCTGAAGGAGCTCTCCAGTTCAGCGCCAGCTTCATGCATGGGGTGGAGTTTTAATGTTTTCTTTATGTCTAGTCCTTACAAATTTTGAAAGTTTCGATATTTTGTGGTCTGAATCTCTTCAAGGCAGGGTTAAATCATCTGGACACATTAAAATGCAACATTTTTGTACCCAGGACCTTAAAACCAAAGCATATTAAATATTAATTCTAAGAATTTATCTTCCAAACCTTTTTATTATGGAATAAAACCTGAAGTATCTTTAAAGTTTAAAGCCTTCCAAAACACAGGATGTTTGCTTATAAATCCTTTTCTCTCCGGCTCTCTGTACCTCTCAGCAGTTTGGTTCTTCTTCTCTGTTTCTATTAGCAGCAGCTCTCAGAGGGACAGGATGGCGATTCTTCCAGTGCACTTCAGATAAGACACAGCAGGGAACGCTCTTCATCCCTCTTCAACTGTCTCACCCTTTAACATTCTTCTCCCTTGTGGAAATGGCCCCCATTTATTCAAAAGCTACAAAGCGCTGTCAAAGCATATATGCAGGAATATGAGCCGTGACTAACCAATTGGCTTTTGCACCCGTGAAGGAATAGAGGGTGACACATAGGAAGCTTCACCATAGTATCACAGCAATGCCATCCCGCTCAGCAACCTCTGGTCTCACTGGTCTTTGCTCAGCGTTGCTTATTTTGTGTCTCGTGTAAAGAGATGTGAGCGGTTGGTCTTATAGGTTCATAAAAATTTCTTCTCTGATCATTTATCTTCCATTCTCAGTTCACATACAAGAGAAGTCCAGCAGTGCAAAACTCAGGCAGTACTCTTATCTTTCTGAGGCCTTTTTGATCACTGCTGAACTCTGTATTGTGATGCTGGGCTGATTGCTGCAAATATGGACATCACTCTGAAAAGTAGACATTTCAAACTGTTGTTTTTGCATTGTGCCTTCTAATTAAATGCATCATTTATGCTGATGGAGCGTTCTGACCTTCACTGCCTCAAGGGAAAAGAGGAAGATGAGAATGAAAAATGGGAATGTGTATTTGACAGATGCTCGTTGTGTCTGTAAGGAGAGGTCAATGATACCAGATTAGCTGCACAGACACCTGCACAAAGTTAAGCTTCTAACCTCTGAGTTTGCATGGAATCAGGGGCCGATACCTGCTGGTGAAAACTGCTTCCCACAGAGTCCTTACTCAGCCTGGACAGATTTACAAATTGGAGTCAAAACCTGTTTTTTGTAGCTTATAAAATCCCTTTTAAACTGTCTTTACATTCATGTATTGTTTTTAAGAAAATAAGATAAAAAACAAACTAATTTGGGCCCTTTTTCAAACCGCTTTTTTCTCATGAAGATGATCATGAGAATTTGACTTACGTATTTTTTCGTTCATGTGGATAATAATAATAATTTAAAATTGATCTCAAAAATGTATCTCTGCATTTAACCCGTCCCCTTGGGGAGCAGTGTGCTGCCATTGTGTGGCGCCCGGTGAGCAGTGTGGGGTTAATGGTCTTGCTCATGGACCCAGAGTGGAGGATTTGGGCATCACACCGGGTACTAGCTTGTGCACTGAGAAGGTTGATTGAAAGAACAAATGTCTCATCATGGGGATTTGCTCCGTGATCAGAGGAAATGATACTTGGGCGCAGAACAGTGGTGAAAGTTGGAAGTTCAGTTAAATATAATAAAACTCTGTGAATAGTTAGGTCTGAAATGAATGAAAATAGTTGTTTTAATGGTTATTGAAGTCAGATATGTGGCGGTAATGTTTGATTTATCTAAAAGGTTTTTATCTGTTACTGTGTAAATGGTTTTGGCTGGAATTTAAGGACAGATTCTAATAAATCTGCAGAGGGTAGGGGACTATAAATCTGATAGGAGTTTAATTTTTTATTGTTGTTGTTTTGCACAATATATGTTTAACTAAGTATTTTTTTTGTTGTTGAATAAATTTAGAGATTTTGCAGATATATTTTTATACATACATTGTTTAGATTTACTTATGTATTTCTAACCCTTTTATAGAATAGAATAGAAAATCCCTTTATTGTCCCATAATGGGCAAATTTACAGCAACAGAAAGATTATTGAAAATAGTCACACACAAATGAGGACCTTAGAAAATGTATAAGAGGAATAACATAATAGGGGAAGGGAGTTAAAATATAAACAATAAAAAATACTGTAAAGTGTTTTAACATATATAAAACTTGAGAATAAATAGCAATATGCAGCTATGGACATTTTTACAGTAATGGATATTTGAAAATAGCAGCAACATCAGAGATATGCAGAATGACAGCAGCAGGTTATTTAACTGACTAAGGTTTCTATCATTACATTTGATTTGATTTGTTCCTGCTCACGGTGGTTGGAACCTTTATTCCACTCTGGATTCTTGTGAGTGTAGTCTTTGTTCACTTTAACTTTTTAAAAATAAATAAATAAACAAACAGTTTTGAAAACCTCGGTATTCATTCTTTTCCTGCTTTGTGTGTCAACTTTCCGCGGTTGCTAAGCAACAGAGCATATGCTGATAAAACTCCGCCGGAAGGGGTGGACCTGTTAATTTTGGCCAAAACTCTTCTGGCCTCGCCTTATTTTTCAGGACTTGAAGGATCCAGTCTAGGTAGACCCCGGGTATGGAGGATGCAGCCCAGGTTTTTTGAACAGAGCCTCTGATTAGAACGGGGCTGCCCGCACTGACGCTGCTCAGGCATTACGTCACCTGCGGGCGTAGATGCTTAGTGAAATCGGGATTTATTTCTCACTTTCTAAAAGAAACCGGGGCGTAGCCGGAACGGGGCGTGAAATCACCGGATATGTCGGAAATACGGAAGCGTTTGAAGTCACCCTACTAAAAAGGGATACAGCGTTGAGGGTAGTTTAAAGGTTATTTTAGGTACAAAACTAAAGAGATAAACTAAAAGGGATAGCGAAGGTATTGACTATGGTGTTCCACCTGGTCACGCAGGCCGGTTATGCGCATCTGACAAGAACACCAGGTGTCAGGCACCAGGTTTGTATGAGCAAATGTAGAGTATGGATAGTTATCTGTCTTTCAAAACATTTTTCGCATCAGATTTCCAATGATAAGTGATTTTTGTTTCAGTAATATCAGAATATTTTTTCGCCCATCTGTCCATGTTTAATCTTTTACTGAGCCATGCATTCTTCCATCTTCCTAAGGTGTGCTTTCTACGGGCTCCATATATGAAACCACTTGGCTTTAGAGGTATCTCTCAGAAGCTCAAAGTCATCCTCTATGCCAGAGGTCACGGATTAGCAAACCGCGGTCTGTATCGGGACCCACCTACTGGCTAATCAGGACCCAACCTGATTTAAACATTAATAAATACCGCATGTTGACCGACGACAGTGTCTAACTTCACTTGCACTGCTTCTCCTGTTAATATGGTAAAATCCTCCGGAGCGTCCGGCACCAGGCTACACATGATCCAAATTAGCAGTGTATTCTCATTATCAGTTCTTATGAAATCGTACGAAAAGTTATCCACAGTATTTCGTACGTTTTTGATGATGTCATTGTTTTAGCCGTATTTAGTCGTAGGTATTTTTCGTCTTGACCGCGAGACAGATATAAATTTTACGCACATGCGCATCTTACGCATTCAACTAACATATAATTTAACATACAATTAACCCTAACCCTAAGATACAAAACAGCAAGCAACCTAGTAAGAGACATCATGACGTAATTATTGCATTGTCCGTCCCAGTTTTACGTCCGTCCCCGGATCTGTTTTTTTATCTGTCTGTCTGGCTAGCATATACATCTGATCTATCTTTTCGAGGAAAAACGTAAAATACACTGCAATACTGTGCATAATTTTTTCGTTTACGATTTCATATCTAACTGATAATGAGAATATGTTGAAATTAGCCAATGAGCTGTCAGTCTGGGTTGCTGCTGCTGCTACTTTTAGACACAGCAGGCAAAACCTGTGGCAAGCCGGGCGATGTGGGAAAGAAGGAGAAGAGCGATGAGAAAAGAGAGCAGAGAAAGTGTGGACTGCTGGAAGAACTGTGATGCGGTAAAAAATGGCGTGCTCAAAGATGACCCAACCGGCTGCTATGAAGCAAGATTCTCCACCATGACCCTAATCAAAAATGAATATCGATCCAGGCTCAAAATGAGCACCTTGATATGTGCTTTAGAATGGCTTCGTCGTCTCCATTCAAACCCAGAGTTTTGTAACGATCTTGGTTCTGTTGTTTTTCTTTAAGTTTTCTGTTTCAAATTTAGCCAGGTTTTTGATTGTTTTCTAGCTTTTTGGTGTGTCTGGATTCATTTAAGTTGCTTAGGTTTTTCTGTCTGTCCTCTGCTGCCTCCTTGTGTTCTTTTCCCTTGGCTTCCTCGTCAGCTCTAATCACACCTGTTCCCTATCAGCTCATTAGCCCTACCTTTGTTCAGTCAGCCATAAATACTCTCCCTCTGCACTCAAACCCTCCTTGTTGGTTTTTCCCTGATATCTCCAAGGTTCTGGTTAGTGTTTGATTTTTATGTTGGATTTTTGGATTCCTGTTTCTGTTTAACATTTTTTAAGTTGGATTTTTGGATACCTGTTTTTGTTGCCTGATCTCGCATTAAACCCTCCAAGAACTCACCTCTGCCTCTCAGCTTCTGCTTTTGGGTCGAAACTAAGAAACGTTTAAACCAAATCGCGTGACAGGTTTTAAAGCCTCACAGGGCAGCTTCCTAAAGCCCACTATGCTCTCATTAAGCCATAGAAAAGGAAAAAAAGTAAATCAAATGGTCAGTTCAGGTGTTTTATAAAACATGTGAATCAGGAAATTGTCTATATACCAAACTGAAAGATTGTTGTTCTCTACTTTAAATCTTTTTTTCTTATATTTTCTAACAATTAATGGTATAACATGGATGCATAAAAACATAATCTTATTTCAGTGTTAAATTCTGTTTAAAGTAACAAATTATAATTAAAAATTTCTCCTGACCTTCACTGGTTGATGGTTTTCTTTATCCCGCTTATTTTAATTGCTTACCCCTGCTCTATGCATTTTAAGCATAGGCCAAACTGGATTGAGCAATCTGAAAATCTGTCTGTAACAGATTATAAAATGAAAATATGTAGAAGTTATTTTCTCATCAGCTCTTGGAATGGTTGTTGCTTGCCCCTCTTTGAACGCAGCCCCTCTGTCAAATCTGGCAGATCCAAACAGGTATTTGTGAGTGTTTACATATTGGAATGAAGGTGGGATCTGTTTTCATGTGCTGTAGGACATTTGACACTGGGCGATGGTAATGATTCAGTGTTTTACAGGATTGCTGTTTGGAGAGATAAAAGCTGCACGCTTTAGGGGGAGAAATAGTGTCCTAATACGTACATTTAAAAACTTCTCAGGCTTATTCCTTAAAATGAAGCATGCACAAACTCACTCAGCAAGAGCAGAGGAATCAGTCTGCCTCCTTGACATCAAAGCAAAGTTGATAATGTTGGCATCCATGACATCCAGAGATACTGGTGCATACATGGATCTGTGCATACAAACAATATTGTTATACTCCAGGCTCTGGGGTGAAGTAGGCGTTTTTCCTCATTTCTAACAACAGATTGATCTGCATAATGAATATATCGACCATAGTTTCCTTGCTCAGGCTCTCATCTTAATTATTTCGTTCCTCATTTCAACACATACTGTAAACATATTTGCACTTTTTGGCATTAACAACACCGGGATGAGCATGTCCCTGCTAAAGTATTATTGTGTAGGGAAAGTGTGCATCAGTATACACTTTTAAGACATTACATTAATTATATTTGTCCTTTTCTTGCCAAAAGAACTTTGGCCAGTTAAAGTCACACTAGACCTCTGAAGGTGTGTTGGGGCCCTAGCCTGACGTAGTCCCTCAATTCTGAAATTAGAGCTCATGAGTCTGATACTGCTCCATAGAGCTGTATGAGACTCATATTCTGATTTTAAGTGTAAAAAATACTCACTCAATTGGATAGACCTACAACCAATACAAGAACAGCGAGGTAAAGTGAAGCGTGGAGTTAAGCGTAGTTGTTGTCAGCAAAAATCAAAGCGTGCGGTTGCGCCCAGAATAAGAAGATGAGCCTTGTTCGGCGTTTCCTCTGTTCCTCTTTTAAAATTAATTTGCTGTAGGCATCTTCTAGAACAGACCTAATAGCAGAATCTACACGCCTCAACTCTCTCTAGCGGCAGCCGTATTTATTTATTGTGTCACCCAAGCGGCGCTTTGGTGACGCGTGGTTGGAATATACGTTACTGTTGATCATCTGTCATCATGCCATTAGCGGCGTCCTGACGAAATTCGATTGGCGCCCAGATATTGTCTTGAGCATACTTTCAAAGCGCTACTGTTGAGAAGCAATGCCAGACCGCTTGACCTCAAACATTGTGGGCCGGGACCCCAAGTTGAACCGCTGACTATTGGGGCCCTGTCACACCTTGATGATTTAATAGCGTATGCCTTATGTCCCGAATCTCCTTAAGCATGAGCATATGTGAACTTTCTATGAATTTTTTAATTTTAGTATACATGGCGCATTCAAAAGATTCAGAAACATGTCCAACGACAGCCTAAGTTATCAGAATCAAATACTTTTAATAATTCCAGAGAGAAATTACTTTTGTTACTGCGCTCAAAGTAACAGTTGTATATAATATATACACGCATCCTACTATACAACATAATAAAAGATAAAACAAAAATTTTCTGTATACTTCTGTATATATATATCTGTATGTATATATATGCATATGTCAAAACTAAAACCAAATAAAGTGAAAATCCAAGTAAAGTGGATAACCAATGCAAAGTGATAGGTGGCGTGCAAAAATAGTGCATATGCATAAGCATCTGCAGCGCACGCCCATGAAATGATTCTTGTGCATCGTTTCATGGGCATTAGGCATCAGTTAGAGCTTTTGGATGACAAAGCCCCATCTTTCATTAGAAGTTCTGATTGCCCGGGTCAACAAGCTAATCCGGTGCTAGCATTCTTCTTCGTCCCTAATCTAGGGGCTATATGTAGAGCTCCCCTACAGGTTTGGTGGGGAGCAGTTGAGTAGATATCGGGGCTTATAGCCCTGTCGTATATTATTAATGCGTTTCCAAGTTTTTTTCAAAAACCTACTGGTCCTTTGACTTATAGTGAGGTGCACTCTATTGTCCAGAAAAATACAGTAAATTTATTTTAAACTGTTCTCATGTCTCCCTCTTATCTCCTTAGTTTGTGTCTTTCAGAGCACAGCGGTGGGAACACATCAATATTATTCATGGTGGGCATACAGATCCAGACCAAGGCACGAGGCAGCATTCTCTTCTCGTTCAACCACCTTCTCCCTTCTTTGCTATAAGCCCCGAACCAGAGTACGTCACGATCACCAGACCGCTGGACTACGAAAGAACATCTGCCTACCAGCTCACAGTGAACGCTACGGTCAGCAGGCTTAGAATATTGGGGCTTTCTTCTGCAGCCAGACATATCTTTGACTATCGGCTCCTGCTAACACTGTCTTTGTGTTTTGATAGGACCAAGACAAATTAAGACCTCTGTCCCGGCTTGCAAACTTGGCTATTACCATCACTGACGTCCAGGACATGGACCCTGTTTTCACCAATCTACCCTACAGTACCAACATAGAGGAGGGCGTTCCTCTGGTTAGTACAATTATCCAAATAAGCAATGCCTCAATTTGTAGAAAAAAAAACTCAAACAACATTATAGCATTTAAACAATCATATCATCTTCATTTAAAGAAAACTGTCCCTACTGTACATGACACAAAGTGCTATTTAAAAGATTAAAATCACAAGAAAAAACAAAACATAAAAGAAAAGCAAAAGCTAGTTTACAGACAGGTAAAATTAGACTGACTTTGATGGAAAATGCCACCAGTTTTCCAGTTGTAAATGTGGCTTCTGATTTAGAAGAACTGGTTATTGTCCTCAGAGCTTCAAAGTCTGTTTAATTGGCTAAATTCCCAGCTGAACACATGAGGTTGTGGCTTAAAATGCCATCAGAACCACACAATCTGAAAAGTCCATCATCAAGTTGTTTTGGTGTTATCAAATGACCAGAATATACCTAGATGCATTCAGACCGAAAGCTGTGTCCGCAGAGAGGGTGGTGGATTTACAAAGTATCCCTATGCAAACTGCACAGGGAAGGGAGAGAAAGCAGGCAGGGGTGAATCCAATGTGGTGATGGTAGTCACTGTGCCGCTCTGTCTTTGTTCTGCTCGATAGAACTGAGGTGTTGTCAAACAGTGGCATTGTATTGAGAGAGCGGAGCGGTGACAACTGAAGTTGAAAAATCTTTTCTTGGAAATCATATCGTAAAAACCAGTAAGGGACTTTTTGGTTGTGACGTAAGTTAAAGAAGTGCAGCCAGGACAAAACTTTCTTTAGTTAAAATGAGATAAAGAGGGAATAATGTTGATAAAGTATGAAATAGGGAATTCTCTGAAATGGTTTTTAGGTGGCTTTTAAAAAGCCATTTTAATTTAGCCGTAGAAGGAATGTTCGTCATCCTCCCTTACCTCCAACACAGACAACGGTCCGTTGTTGCCCACTGCCCAGCATCAGTGCTTTCTGTGCTGGTTGCTCTACAAGAAAGTAATGCTGAATCCGACTATCATCCAGAAACAGCTCTGGGTGAACCAAAGTGATTTATTATTTTATTGCGAAGTACTCACAGCTTGAGCTTGACAGGAAATACTATGGGGTTGTCATGGATAACGGCAGGTCCAAATTCTGGGATGCTGATAAACTGCAGAATATTGTGAAACAATGATTATATCCAGTAAAGGTAAACATCGATGCCATATTCAATGCCAGTACAGGAATGATATATTATGTTATGTAATAACTTTATAACACTGTCTGCTGGGATGGTGATGTCATCAGCCAAAATAAAAAAAAAAAAATGATTGTATCTTAAGAACCAAATCAGCACTAGTGACAGTTTTACCAGCACAACTGAAGTAGCACTGAAAAGGTAGATCATTCTGATTTAATTTAGAGCTTAATGGGGGGATTGTTGATATCTTTGAAACAAAAGTAGCACACATGACCGTCCTTTTTTTAAATTTTTATTCATAAACCCTCATTAAGGTAGCACTAACGATTCAAAATTTATTTCAGCTCAGTTTCCTCCAATTTGATGATGCCATCCATGGTGTAAACTACAGTATCATAGGAAATGCAGTGCAGTTAACTCCCCTTGGGGTTTGGGGAAATCACCTCGGATACCATGCTTGGCCTGAGTGCACCCTCATGATCCTGCCCTTAAAATACCACAAACAGGAATCCTGACAAAGGCCAGCCTTGATTGTCCTACCTCCAAAATAGGTTTGATTTCAAGAGAAACTTTGTCCAGCAAATCTGGACACAGCTCTTACAGTGGTATTACTACTCTCTTACAGTAATTTGGTTGTATCCTTTAACTGACTGTGGTAAGTACTAAGTACTGTTGAAGCCCCTCCTGAAATGCCCCAGGGGTCATGGTTGTAAACATGCTGCTCTTTGTAGATCAGGTATGTGTTTTAAACATAAAAAATACAGTCAAATCAAAGGGCTTAATTATAATCCATCCAATATTTCTCCTTCTTACCTGAAGAAGCCCCCTCATCCATCCCAATCTCACCCTGAGGTCTCTGCATACAGCACTGCAGGTGTGTCAGGTTGTAATTACTGTAGGAAATTTATTGTCCTGCCTCTGGGATGTTAGGCCTCCAGCAAAGGTCAGAGGAGTCTGTGAATCGCATGAATTGCTAAGCAGTGGGGTCTCGCTATGACCTTACCTTAGTCATTATTGCAATTGGGTTTGTAATGGCCATCTAATATACTGTCTGTTTCCCTGAGCACCATTATACTCAGTCTCTCTGCTCAGCCCCTTAACTTAGCACCCAGGTGGCTAATATTCCAGCTATTGATGTTTCCACTTGCTTGGAGGGAATTATACACATGGGCATGATACAGTCTGTCCTTATTTCTGTTTCTACCTCTCTATCACTTTATTACCTTTATGTCTCTCCCTCAGTTTCTCACTCCAGCCAGCTCCCAGGCTAACACCACCATTTGCTTATCCCTGGTCCACAGCCTGTATGGGACATACTAGAAATGTCAAGTGCTACATTTGCATGCATATTAGGAGGGTGTGACAGTGCAGATGCCTAGTGTCTTTCTGACCATCTGATTCATCAACTGTCACCAGGAAGGTCACAACAGGGAGAAGAAACTAGAGGAGATGGGGTGGTATAAGAACCAAGAGGCTAAATTAAAATAAAGGCCGATAAAAGAGAGTGTGTTGACTTGATACAGAAGTTTATAAGTCTTTTTATTTTGGGATATAAAGTAAATCTAGCACATGAACACATTAGCCTCTTTTTGAACAGCCGGTTGATACAAGAGGCTGTGTTTCAGGGGCTTAAATGCCCCTGCTAGGGTCTTCCAAGTGATGGTAATTGGCATGTACTTATATAGTGCCTGTATTCAAGTCAGGAGACTTGACCAAAGCGCTTTAAACTACATTCTAGGGCTGCAACTACTTGATTATTTTAAAAATCGATGAATCGGACGATTATTTTTTCGATTAATCGATGAATCGGACAAAAAATATTTTTATATTAACCTCTTTATTCCAAAATAAACATTTTAGACAGAACAAACAAAGCACACAAGTACAGGTTGCTCATTAACTGTACTGGTGCAATATGAAAATAAATGTTTGTGTTAAAACTACACAAACTTACATGAGAAATGTGGCTGTACATCCACAAAATATAGGCTACTTTGTTTCATAAAGCGCAAAAAAGACATTTTTGTTTTAAAAGCCCCTAAGGGGTTCAAACAATAGGCCCCCCATTTCAACAAATGAGTTTTTTTAGACTAGAAGAGTTCTGCCTTTTTAAGACAGGAAAGTATAGCAGTTAAAGTTGCTACTTGAGAAAATACTGAACCATAGAGAGATAAAAAAATAGCCCTGTGATTCAAATTATAAATTGTATTTGGAATAAAAATGAGAGAACTAGGGGGGTGCTACAAAAACACATCCTCCAAAGACAGATATTTACATGGGAATGTGGCAGATAATTAATTGACATATTACTGATCTTTGCTGGATTTTATTCTGCTTTACTTCCATAAATTGCAGGATCTTCTTTACTTTATCTTTGCCAGAAGATTTAAACTTTAAAAGCCTTGCCCTCATAATTTGCAAGTTAATTAATTTATAAAGTAAATATAAACGCTGCTTAAGCTAATTCAAATGAAATTAAAAGTAAAATAAGTAGCCAACCTTCTCACTGTCTGTAACCTACTAACACGGTAAGGAAAGCATCAGGCGAGCTACCTGAGAAACTAACGTTACGTTTCCCCCACTTTAAAACCAAACAAACATGGTGGTTCCGTTGCCATGTTAATTTCTTTTGAAAAAAGTTGCATGTTATCACTTTTTTAAACTTTACAAAGCGCAGGCTATTTTAATTATTGTGATCAATTTGCTTGCCGTCAATCCCGGTGTGCGCTTCATTTGCGGTCTGGACGCTGAGGGTAAAATCTGGGCGCTGCTCTGACTGCAGCGCTGAGAGGAACTCCTGTAGGGAAGCTGGCGGTTGGGGGTGGGGGAGGCGCCCCAGGCAGAGTAGGAAGCGATACTTGCTTTCCGCGTAAGGAGTCTCTAAAAGCGCCAGTGACACCGAAAAAAGTAAGCCAGATTTGTAAGCTAGTAAACTTTTGAAAAATGATTAAGCTGGAGGGGTCTGAAAAAGTCGCTGAGTTGGCAACACTGCACCTGCAAGCGGCTGACTCGCTCTGCCGTATTTTTTCTTCCTCTTTCAGTCAAGTGGCAGTGATGGCTGGCGGCCGGATGGCCTTAATGTCGTCGCGACACAACTAATGCGATGATGAAATTAGATTTGCCAGCGCTTTTAAAAAGTCGATTTTTATCTCGATTCGTCGTTTGCAGCTTCCCACTACATTCATTCACCCATTCACGCACACACTGATGGTGGCAAGCTACATAGTAGCCACAACAGCTGCCCTGGGGCTCACTGACAGAAGCGGGGCTGCGCTTGCCGTACACTGGCGCCACGGGCCCTCTGACCACCATCATCAGAAGTAGACAATGCAGGTGAAGTGTCTTGCCCAAGGACACAGCGACAATGAAAGTCGGAGTCTGGGCTTGAACCGTCAATCCTTCGATTTCAGGGCAAACTCCTACATCCGGCCGCCACTGTCGGCCTTGTTATTTCATGTTGTCATATTCCCTTGCTTTTTCACTTTCGACAGAGACTACATGACTAAGATAAGGTACCATCAGTGTTGTGTATATCTTTGTTGATCTTTTTAAAGCTTGATTGCAATACCTCTGGAATCTGGGTTCCATGTCAGCGTTTTTTTATTGATGTTTCTGAACAAATTGTATCCTGGGCGAGCTGTACAATGCAGGTGAAGTGCCTTGCCCAAGGACACGACAACACTGAAAGTCGGAGTCGGGGCTTGAACCGTCAATCCTTCGATTTCAGGGCAAACTCCTACATCTGACGCCACTGTCGCCCCAATGGGTGATGAGTCAGATAATGAGCGGTTCAAGAAACCATTATAGCGACAAACATAAACGAGGAATGCGAAGTTGGCTTCTTTCAAGGTGTTAAGCAATAACTTTATATGTAATGTCCTACCTAGGCGACTGGCAGAAAATTTCTGCAGGAAATCAAAATGGCCCTTCCCAGTCCAAACGCCAGCCGAATGGCAGCCCACTTCCCTGCAACTCCCAGCAGAATCCCCTCCAACTTCCAACCACTGGAGTAAACCCCTCCTTCTCCTGGCGATGTATATATATTTTTTTTTACTCTGGCGTCAACCTTTCACTGAATTACAGGGTCTGACCAGGAGATGGCCGGCCCTTCTCTTTTAAGATCTTAAAGAGGATAGTTGAGGGACTTTGACATGAATCTGTATGGCATCCCCATCACCAGTGTCATGCAATCACACTGACTTACCCTGGCGGCATCCTGTGAGCAGAGTTCTCGTCCAGCTTTGGTCAAGGCGAAAGTAGTCCGGCAGGTTTGCTAGAGCCAGCGAAATAAAGCGTTTCTCTTCCCAAAACATTATGTGTTCAAAGAGTGATATTTTGCATCCCAAAAACATTGTAGTGGAAAAAGTCACCACGTCGTTATCACTTGGTCTATTTTCTCTTTCTGTTAAATTTATCAGTGCTTGGCATACGTCATTCTGACTTAGCGAGAGCTCAACTTTGAGGAGGGCAAGGAAATTAAGCTGTTGTTTGTGCTGATGCAGACAGCAGCTGCTGCAACTCCGACATCCTCATCAATGGAAAGGTTCAGTGTATCTCGGGCATTACTAAGAAATCCTACTTTCGTGGCAACGGTGAAGCATCCACCTCTGCATTAATTAAGCCACCCTGGATATCGCAGCTCCAGCTGAGGCTCCTCTTGTCCGGCTTCAGCTTCCATCACTTCTCTGTCACCCCTCTCTCTTTCTGCCCGATCTAACTCCATTTGTCAAAGTTCATCGTCAATGTACCGAGGGTTCCATAAAGATATCCCTTTGGCTCTAGAGGTGGAAATTCGATGTTTTCCTGGTTCGCTCTCGTAGTCAGACATCTTCCCCAGTAGTAAGCAATCCGCGAATGCAAACGGGTAGGCCCTTAACCACGAGCAACAGCCAGATGCATGTCACCAAGCTCGCCCTAGCTCCTAGCTAGGCGGGCGGATATCTGACCTACCCATCAACTATTATCCTTAACTGTCTAGATGTCAGGTGCATAATTGTCGCGGCGCTGATCACGAACAGAGAAAAAATAGGACCAAGTGATACCGACGTGTGACTTTTCCACTACAATGTTTTTGGGATGCAAAAATATCACTCTTTTTGAACTTTTATAATGTTTTGGGAAGAAGCGTTTTATTTGGCTGGGTCACAACATGCCTGCGGGACTACTTTCGAAGCTGACCAAAAGCTGGGCGAAACTCTGCTCTGGGGCGGCTGCCGAAGAGTAAGTCAGTGTGATTGCATGACACTGGTGCATGGGGATGCCATACAGATTCATGGCAAAAATCCCGAACTATCCCTTTAATGTCCTGAAATTATGACAGAGCGCCCAAAGCTTAATGTTACTTAAAAACTTTTGGAACTCCACTCATCCCCGGTGTTAATCTACATCCTGCAGCTCTGCTTAGCTTTTATTTGATAGAATCTAACAAATGTAGTATATTGGACTGAGAATGTTGCAGCCCCTGGAGAAAAAACTGGTCATGAAGTACCAAGAATAAGGTTTTAGAAACTTTGATTTACACAAACGGTTAAATTTATTTTTAAATACATGTTTATTTTTATTATTTTTAGATGATGAATAATTCTACCACTGTTTCTTGTGGGTTTTTTTCAATATGGTACTTTTCAGTGTTAAACAATAGCATATAAAAATCATTATTTATTTATACTTCTTTAGAGGGATGGTGTAAAGAAGTGTTTATAAAGGCAAGCAGTTGTCCATTTTGCACTGTTTATTATTGAAAAGCAGATGTTGTACAACATGTCAACTGGTGACATTTACACATAACGCCATTAAATACAGACTTCTGACATAGGTCATCTCACTGAGTTATAGTTTCTATTTATTTCTTTTTTCTTTGAGCATGTTTCGCCTTTTAAATGCTACCTTTCCTTTTCTCTTAGGGCCAATCAACCTGTCATCCAGGAAAAAAAAAACTTTGACAAAGTGTTGAAAAATGTTATTTATTTATCTATGTTGTTTTTTTGTATTTTTTATTTTCAAATGAAATCACAGGTCTGTGTTTTTAACAGTTATGGCTGTGAATCTATGCTCTAACTGACATTAAGCTCTTTCCAGGACAAACACACAATTTGGCTGTCAAACCAATGAGGAGGAAAGAGAAGGAAAAAAGGGAGGTGGGGGAGGGATGCACTGTATAGCAAAATTGAAGGATGGCTTGTGTATGGGTGCGTGTGGATGTGTGTCTGCACCCTAAGGGGGAGGGATTGTATCTGTGATGGCTGATTGAACATATTCCACTTGTGTCAACAGCTCAAAAATATTGCTCACATTACTTTAGCATCACTTCTTTTTATTTTTCTCCACATCGTTCCCGTATGTGTGCGTTTTTGCCCTCTCAGCTATGGAATGAGTCTCTTCTTAAAAAGGCTTGTAATTGATTCTGCTGTAATTGGTCAATGACAGGAGATGCTTTGCTAGAAATCGAGCATAAACATGTCTTAGACACAATTTGCAGGATCAATGGGAGGCAGCCCCCTAAGGTAGGAGCCAGAGGCATGAAAAAAAAGGAAGAAAGGATGCATGGAAGTAGGAAGCTTCTCATCCCTGCAGCACGGGGGTTTTAAAGCAGCACCACCGTGTCTGATTGAAGCAGGGAAGCTGAAATGTGCTGCAGATCAAAGGCTTCTCAAATGGCTTTCGTTCTTTTTCTTTTGTTTCTTATTCAGTTTTTTTCTTTTTTTAGCTGTCATACTGTGATTTGGAAAGGGAGCGGACTGACTGGCACACCAGGAGGGCTTCTGAACAATAAAAGAAAAACACAAACACCGATAAAAATCTGATATCAAACATAAAGAAAGAAAAATCGTTTGACTAATGTTCTCTCTGTATTTTTAATACTTGACTTCTTATAAATATTTGTTGTTCTTTGAAATTTTAGATTGCATAATAAATTAATAGCACAATAAAAATAAAAAAGTTGTATTTTTATATTGATAAAAATAAAAGCACGAAAGAACAAATCTAGATAACTCATTTTTTCTTAAAATAAAGTGCATTTGTTCTTGGATTGAGAGAGGTAGAAGAGACATCTTGCCAATGGAACAAGAACAATTTACACTCAAAATAAGAAAAAAAACACAATTGCATTGTCTTATTTCAAGTGCATATTATCTAATTATCCTGTTTTAAGAGTGAAAATAGTCATTCCATTGGCAAACTCATATCATTTATCTACTCAGCGAAAATTAAGGGTAAATACACTTAATTTAAGACATTTTTACTGATTTCTAAATCGTTTTTCCAGTGTTTAAACTAATTTTTTATACCAAAAAAAAATCATAATTAATATTTAGCTAAATAAACAACATGAACAATGTGATTTTCGTCTTATCAAACTTATGTAAATTCCAGTAATACTCAGCAGGTTTTGGAATTTAACACATGAGAAGTTTGCTATTAAATGAGGTTTTCTACAAATTGATTTTACACAATATATATATACACTGCAAAACGATCTAGAAATAAGTAAAAATGTCTAAATTAAGATATTATTCACCGTTAATTTGAGTAGGTAAAATGAGATAGTTTGCCAATGGAATGGTATGTTTTACTCTTAAAATAAAAGAATAATTAGATAATATGCACTTTGAAATAAGACAATGCAACTGTGTTTTACTTATTTTAAGTGTGAATTGTCTTGTTCCACTGGCCAAGTCTCTTTACCTCCTCAATTCAGGAACAAATGCACTTATTTTAGAAAAATGACTTATCTAGATTTAGATTTTTTACAGTGTATAATAGAATAATATATATATATATATATATATATAATAACATATATATATATATATATATATATATATATATATATATAGATATTTTTAACTAACAAGCTCTTCTGCTTGGCTTTTGAGACTCAACTTAGAATTACATAAAATAACAGATATGAAGAAAAAAAAAACCCAATGATTTATAGTTTACTGTGGACATTTTGGCTTAAGAATCAGTGTTTATTTGTAAGTATTTTGAAAGATGTTTAACTATGGGAAGATTTTCCTACAGTTTGGGAATTTGGGGAGTTACTTTGACAAAAAAGGTGGACAGAAGACGCCAAAAAATATGAAACATACCAAATGCAATCCAAAATCCATTACTCTAACCAGGAAAGATAAACACATTCACTGGAAAAAATCTAAATCTAGATAAGTCATTTTTCCTTAAAATAAGTGCATTTGTTCTTAAATTGAGGAGATTAAAGAGACATTTTGCCAATGGAACAAGACAATTTAGATTTAAAATAAGAAAAACACAATTGCATTGTCTTATTTCAAGTGAATACTATCTAATTATCTTATTTTAAGGCTAAAAATACTCATTCCATTGACAAATTATCAAATTTACCTATTCAAATCAAGGGTAAATACACTTAATTTAAGAACTTTTTATTTATTTCCAAATATTTTTTCCAGTGTTCATAAATATAAGGATTACCGTTCCTCCTGTGGAACAGAAAAAAAAAAATCTAATATCAACAGTCACTGCAAATAATGCAGAAATGGAAAGAACCAGGCCTGTTTCTCCAATTAATCAGTTTGTAATATCTGAATAAATTAGAAACTAAAAGAATTAAAGCTAGGATTACTTAATGCAACCTTTAATTGGTGTTGTCTCTTTTTTTGCAGGGCTATGAAGTGCGGAAGATCTTAGCCATTGACCAGGACCGTGGCCAACCCAGAGGAATTGGCTACACCATCGTGTCAGGTCAGAGCCTCAAACTGATGTGACATCACTAGCAATGGGAGGGGAATCAATCACATCTTATCATTGTTCCAGGGTAGTAATAGTAAAGTGAACTTGTCATTCAGATGTTCCACCTATTCTATTTATGAAGTGACACTAGTTTTAGTTCAAAAGTGCAGAGGGTTCATTTAATATTCCTAACTTGTGTTGGTTTTGCTAATCTGATAGTTTTACTCTAAACAGAGATAAAGGCACAGCTTGCATGGCGACGATAAGGATGAAACTTGGTTCTTTTACCTCTTCCAAGAATTACCTTTATGCCTGCCAGATATAGTGTTTGTCTTTTTAAAAATGCTCTTTGAAAGAAAACCTACATTTTGATGGAGGAAAAGTTTTAGGATTTGGCTTTATACCTGATCTCATCTTTTTATGGTGTCAGGAAAAATATTTTGCAGAAATCTGTTGTCTTTCTAGAAGACAAATATTTCAGCTTGCCAGATGATGAACCTAGAAGCCATCAAGTTAGCAGTGTGTTTTTGGTAATGATAAATCTATACTATGTATAGATTTGATGGGAATTAACTGAAATTATACAGAGTGTATGCTGCAGTTTGCTAGCCTCGTGAGACCATCCTGATCTTGCGAGCTTTCAGGGTTTCACTGCTAGATCAGTCTGGAGACTCTCCGTTGAAGAAAATTTGGAGCCGTTCACCAAACGAACGTCCAATCAGCGTTGGCTTTGAGGCGGGTTGAGGTGTGACGCAACGAGAAGCGACAGTTCAGTCTAAAGAAAATGGCGGCTTCAGCCGATGAAACTAGCGTTAGCGCGGGCTATCGAAAGCAAGTTTTATCGAATTACAGAGTATTTCTTCACTGAAAGAAGAGCAAAACACTGTTCTGGAGGCTTTTCTCAGAGGAAAAGATGTTTTTGCTCTTCTCCCCGACTGGTTTCGCAAGAGTAGCCTGGCTTGTGGTTGTGTTTTCGCCGTCGCTCTGTTAGTACGTACTACATATGCTTCGACGATCTGTTGAAGTGTAAAGTGCCTTGAGATGACATATGCTGTGAATCGACATAAAATAGACATAAACTGAATTGAACTGAATTAAATTACTGGAGACTGGGGCAGAGGTTCACCTTCCGGTAGGACAGCGATCCTAAACATAAAACTAGAGCTACAGTGGTTTAAATTTCGGCCGTCATAAGGTGGTAGTTGGCAAATCGCTCAGTGGGCATTAGAGACATTTTTGGGAATCCCACGGGTCACGGGATTCCTGTGGGATTCCCGTGGGATGGGAGTCAGCATTAGTAACGATCACGCGATTGGGACGGTACAGGATTAAACATTAACGGGGAGCAGACGGGAGCGGGAGCAAACTAATAATAACTCAAAAACTAGGATCGATGCCAAAAATAAAATAAAAATAGAAAAATAATCCAGTACTGGTGCGCGCCGCCATTTTGTAGTTTTTTTCTTCAAGCCTACACTATAATGCGAAGTCAAAAAAACTACACACGATTCAAAAACCAACAGTGCCTTAGGCTCTGAGTTTTTTTTCACCAGCGCTCAAAAACAACAATGGAGGGACCAACAGTTAGCGGCAAACCTCGACTCGAATGGGAGTGGTGCAGGAGCGGAGTCATTCTGAATGGGGAGCGGATGGGTGTGGGAGTAATTTCACCAGAAATTGGGACGGACAGGATTTAGATTTCTACTCTGGCCCGGGATCGGGACGGACAGTCCCGTGTCAGTCTCTAGTGGGCATGTGCTAAAAAGGATGATGAAAACACAAAAGCATGGCGGGGTGCGAGTGAAACGGAGTTATTTCTGGAAAATTGACAGACTGTAGTAGCCATGTTTGCTCAGCCATGTCTTTGTCCAAATACGTCGTCGCTTTTCTTTTTAGGGCTTTCAGCAACAAAATTGCACACAAATTGCCAAGGCAGCTGCTTTCACTCTAGTGAGCTTCATGTTCTTCTTCTACTCATTTGGCTTCCGGATAGACGATAGCTTATCTCACTGAGGAGCTGATTCTCACATGGTTTTTAGACATTACAGTGTGAGCAGATAGACTCGCGACAGTGTGAGAACAAACATCGCGGAGCTGTGAACTTCTAAACCCTGTGGTTTCATCGTACAGTGTGATCTCTATTCAATTCAATTCAGTTTATTTATATAGCGCCAAATCTCACAACACATGTCATCTCAAGGCACTTTACAGTTCAACCAGATCATACAGTCAAATTGATACAAAGTTTTCTATCTAAGGAAAACCAGTTGATTGCATCGACTCATTGACTCAAATACAATCCCCCCACACTAAGCATGCTTGTAGCGACAGTGAGAGGAAAAACTCCCTTTTAACAGGAAGAAACCTCCAGCAGAACCAGGCTCAGTGTGAGCGGCCATCTGCCGAGGCCGACTGGGGTTCAAGGAGACAGAAGCAGAGATACAAAAAGCAGCTGTAAAAGGCGTGCCCCGTCCAGGAAACACACACAGCCAGGCTGACGAGCTCCAAGCCAGCTCCCATGCTAGCTACGTGCAACGATTGAAAACAATCGTACAGTGTATGTTAGGCTTAATGGTACCTAAACATTGCTGGGCCACAGATGTTCTTAAATAACTGCCCTAAATACTGTCATAATAAAGGATCACAAGTAATTCAGAGCCCAGGTTCCAGGTCCAAACATCAGGGCTCCAAAGCCATGCTAACCGGCTGCTAGCGGTTCGTGCTTTATGGTTCTCTCCAAACATGGCTTAATGCATAATGGACCAACACCTGCAGTTTTTTTTTATTGTTTCAAAGGACAATTTCCAAGAAACTCTGTGGTTCTTATACATGACGACTCAAAAGAGGCATCTTGCCAATGGAACAAGACAATTTACACTTAAAATAAGAAAAGACAATTGCATTGTCTTATTTCAAATGCATATTAAATAATTATCTTATTTTAAGAGTAAAATGACTAATTCCATTGGCAAACTATCTCTTTACCTACTCAAATTAAAGTTGAATACACTTAGTTTAAGAAATTTGTACTTATTTCTAGATCGTTTTTGCAGTGTAAGCAGGTTTTCTCAAACAAACAACCCAAAACAAACCAGGCTCTGTTTTGTATAAATGTAAATTCAATTAAAAATATTTATTTTTTGTACTTTGTGCCAACATGTCACACATCCTTACGAAGAGGATTAGGGCCACTGGAAAAAAAAAAAAAAGTTAACTGATTAGTTTTTTATTTTATTTCAGTATAGTACTTGGGGAAAAAGTCAGAATTACTGACTTTAATGTCAGAATTCTGACTTTTTCTCAGAATTCTGACTTTTTTATTGTCAGAATTCAGTCAGAATTCTGAGATTAAAGTCAGAATTCTGACTTTTTATTGTCAGAATGCAGTCAGAATTCTGAGATTAAAGTCAGAATTCTGACTTTTTATTGTCAGAATTCAGTCAGAATTCTGAGATTAAAGTCAGAATTCTTGAGAATAAAGTCAGAATTCTGACTTTTTTTTTTTATTGTCAGAATTCAGTCAGAATTCTGAGATTAAAGTCAGAATTCTGACTTTTTTATTGTCAGACTTCAGTCAGAATTCGAGATTAAAAGTCAGAATTCTGACTTTTTTTATTGTCAGAATTCAGTCAGAATTCTGAGATTAAAGTCAGAATTCTGAGAATAAAGTCAGAATTCAGTCAGAATTCTGAGATTAAAGTCAGAATTCTGACTTTTTATTGTCAGAATTCAGTCAGAATTCTGAGATTAAAAGAAGTCAGAATTCTGACTTTTTTTTTATTGTCAGATCTTCAGTCAGAATTCTGAGATTAAAGTCAGAATTCTGACTTTTTTATATGTCAGAATTCAGTCAGAATTCTGAGATTAAAAGTCAGAATTCTGACTTTTTTATTGTCAGACTTCAGTCAGAATTCTGAGATTAAAGTCAGAATTCTGACTTTTCAATTGTCAGACTTCAGTCAGAATTCTGAGATTAAAGTCAGAATTCTGACTTTTTTATTGTCAGAATTCAGTCAGAATTCTGAGATTAAGAATCAGAATTCTGAGAATAAAGTCAGAATTCTGACTTTAATCTCAGAATTCTGACTTTTTTCCCATGTTAAACTGAAATAAAGTTTAAAAATCAGTTTACTTTTTTTGTTTTTTCAGTGGCCCCTAATCCTCTTCCATTACATCCTAATTAAGAGGATCCACTTCTTTTTATTATGACTGTATGTACATGTTCTCACCATGACCACATGTGAACCCTGGACAGGTTCCACCACTCAGGCCTCTTCTTTCCTGAAGTCACCCTGTGCTCTCATTTGCTGCAGTCACCTACTCGGTCTTACTTACCGTCTGCTCCCACATGTTGTATTGTTCTGTGTTGTGTTTGTTGCAAAGTTGAATGAGCGAGTTAAGCTCTAGAGGAGAAGGGCATTAAAAAGACATTAATTAGGTGGCGCGATGTATTCCCAGCCGTTGCAAAATCAAGAGTTATAGCACCGCAATGAAGGCTTGATAAAATCATTATAAGTTTGACAGATAATGGAAATCGAAGGGTGGTGCAGTCAAGGTTTTTCCAGAAGCTGCTGTCTGTGTGCACCTGTCATCATGGGTTTTCACGTGTTTGCTTCTTCACACAGACATACAGTATCAATATGTCTCCATCTGCCTAGGCTTGGCTGAGTCAGATCAAGGCGTGCTTGTTTGCACACTTAAGTGTGACTCTGCTTGATGCCTCTCCAGCTTCCCCGCTCCTCGCCCCAAGTGTCCTCGGAGAAAGCCGCTCGCTCCTGCGGGACTCGTCTCATTAGCTCAGTAATTAAGATAAACGAGAGTTTAATTGCAGCTGTGATCAACACTAATGATTGTGGGACTCAAGATGAGGATTTTCTCTCCCTCCTCTAATCAGGGGGTGGATCAGGGACTGGATGTGTACAAGCGATAGAATCACAGTGGCACTCTGCCTTCAATGTTGCAGTTATTGTTTGCTGTAGTAGGGATGATCAGGAGTGAATCCTTCCTCCTTGGGGTTTAATTTAGCCCCTTTTAAAACATCTTATCTTCTGGCCCCTTATTATATCAAACTATCTTACTCATGGTCGTTGCATTAAGCTTTCTATACAGTATAAAAAAACAGCATACCTGCGGATGAAAATATGTACTTATTGTATATGTGCATTAATGTTTTTCTAAGATTTAACACTCATTATAATTAGCTGCAGGGAGAACCTCATTACACAATGGGTCTTCTTATTTATCTTATTTACAATGTTGTAATGTCTGTTTTTAAGAAATTACTTTGTAGGATAATTGGCGTAACATTAATTATTAAATATTTTTGTTTTCCAAACTTGTACACAGCTTCATTTCATGTTTTAGCTAACCAAATCTGGGCTGCAGCAGTGATGTGCATGTTCTACTTTTAGTGATATTTGTTTAGTCTAATTTCAGCAAGGAATAATGAATGGATTCATGGACCTGAAACTAATACGTACGTGGTGATTTATTGAATTTAGCAATAATCAGTAAAAAAATTAGAAATAATGATTTTCATCACAATCACTGAGTCCGGGATATACTAACGCCTCACTCCGGCAGTGACTTCACGGTGCGGTTAGCCTAGCGCCATTCTCCCCGCTTTACAAGCAAAATCAATAGGAACTACTAGACACATCTGCAATCAACAACAATTATTGAAGATTTCCAGAGGACTTCACCATTTGAAATTCACCAGAGCTATAGTGAAACTGACAATGCCCACGTGCATGGCAGCTGGATGCTGGAATACATCGGGATGCATCGGGTAAAAAGCAGTGTTGGGCAAGCTACTTGTCCATTGTAGTGAGCTAAGCTATCAGTTACTCAGCAATAAATTAAGCTTCACTACACAAAAGCTACCACCTAAAGAATTATAGCAAGCTAAGTTACACTAATGTGTTAAAAGTAGCTTAACTACATCAGAAGCTACTTAACGTTGTACCAACCTAATTCAAAATGAGTCTGATGCACTGGTTAAAATATTTATTAAAGATCAGCCAATGACATAACACAGTGTAAACATTGCTTTATGATCAGCATATTAAAATAAAAACTAAAAGTAATTACTAGTAGACAAACTAGTAAACAATCTGCTGTTATTAGAACCAAATTAAAGTTACTGTGTAGTGTTCTACACATGGAGACATGGCTATGAGTTTGCATTAAATGGACATCTCTAGGGAAAACGAAACCCTACAAAAGACCTCAATTAAACAGTTGATTCAAGTAACAAACAAAACTGTTTACAAAAGAAGGTGAAAAAAATAAAGAAGCTAATTAAGAGATACATATATATATATATATGTCTCACCATATAATTTAATTTCTACCTTCATATTTATTCATTGTATTTTTGGAGGCAATAATTAAATGCTTATTTATTTATTTATTTATTGAGCATTTATTTATTTATGTATTTATTTTATATATGGTAGAGCTGTTCCTCCATAAAAAATGTTATCTGTGCACAGCCTAAAACAGATTTATGTAAACATCCTGTCAGGTAAACTAGGCCATGAAAATACAATATGGAAGTTTCACTACTGCTCTCTAATTAGAGTATCTTAGTGGCACATAGATATGGGAGAATTATCCTGCCATAATGCAAGAGCACATAACTTCAATTAGAGAAAAGAATTTCATCTTCTTGCTCTCAAAACTTATAATGCTCACACTCAAAACATGCGCTCTCTCTCAAATCTTTTCTCTTCTCTCTCAAATCTTTGTTTCTTCTCTCAGATTTAATGCTTCTTGCACAGATATTTTCTCCTCTCGCTTGCTTCCTTCTCTTCGCGCACAAACCGCGCTCTGTTTGAGTCTCAGATATGCTCGCAAACCCGTAGGCTCTGCTTGCGGATTTGTTTTGCTCTCTCTCAGACTGCAGTTGGATCGTCGCCTAGCAACCTTTCCAGCCAATAGAACGACAGCCTCGGAAAGGGTGCGCTTGTTTAACCCTACTGAGTGTGCCTGTGCTACTACGCCACTTATAAGAGCGTCAGCTGAAACTGCTATTTACAGTAGTTTTGTGGCTGATTGTTGTTTAGAAATAGAAAACCTGGTTTCATTTCTTAGTTATGCCCTGGATTTTGTAGCGTTTGTGGACGCTACGTCGCTACTTGATCAAAACAATAACGTCACTACTGGAAAGTTACTTGATAAATAAAGCAGCGACGCTACCCTCAAGCTACTGGAAAATGTAGTTAAACTAATAGCTTCTCGCTACATGTAGCTGGCGCTACTGCCCATCACTGGGTAAAAGTGATCCTCCACGGACGGGTTGGTGGATTTGGATCGCCAACTTGAAGAGGGAGGATTTGCCATCGAACTTCTGGCCAGAGAAAAAACCCGTAATATGTAGCCAACAGTTTTGGAAGAAGAATGTTTTCAAGATGACTTGGATAATAGCGCGTTGTGACAAACACCAGATACAGCACTGGAACTTGATCAACAGCCGATACAAGACCGCGGACGTCACTAACCAGTGGGTGGCAGTAGTGTTCTTTTGACAAACATGGATGCCTCCAGTAAAGCACATTCACATGAAAATTACTCTGAATTAAAAACACTGATCATTTATTGAACAGGATGGAATCATTTCACATTTAAAGAACTTTCAGAAGTTTGAATTCTGAATATGAGCGGACTTTTAAAGGGTGAATATTCCTTCTTTGACCAAACTTTGTGACACTAAAAGTACAAAGGGATTCTGTCACAGATCCTCCCTCCCAGCTGCTGTTAGACTGTCTAGGATTCTCTGCTCTCAACATCCCAATGCAATCGATGCAATCGTACCATTGTCATATGTGTGTTTGTACATTCATACTGTTATTGAAATCTTTTTTCCATTTAATCTAAAAATTGTCACAGTCTTGGTTTTGTTATGTTTATTTAGAGTATTCAGTTTTACTTTGCTCCTTGTTTTAGTGTTTAATTATTATTTTTGTTGTTTTCTTGTTAGATCCTGTCTTCCAGGTTTTCCATTTGTTGTCTCTGCTGCCCTCTTGTGTCCTCTATCCGTAGCTCTGTTTTCTGCTCTGTCCTCACCTGTTTCCAATCCCCTCGTTAGCCCTCTCTTTGTCTCTCTGTCCCCTTTAAAAGCCCTCCCTCTTCAGTTCTGTTTGCTGGATCCTCGTCAAACATCTGTCTGCTTACCTCGTCTCTCCCTGGCTCCTAGTGTTTGGTTTCCCCTGATGTCTCTTTGGTTCTGGTTTTGTTTGTTACATTTTTTTGTTGGATTTTTTGATTCCTGCCTCTGTACCTGAGAACCTCATTAAACCCACCTAAATTCACCTCTGCCTACTTGCCTCTGCTTTTGGGTCCTCAATCCAACACCAAATCGTGACAAAAATTGGCTCCAGGTATTATTTTTACCTTTAAAATTTTTATTTAATCTTACAATGCTGTTTCACAGGTTTCCTTAGTGTTATTTCTTGATATTTTTAATTCTAATCAATTATATATATAGTCCTAACTTGTTCCTATTTCGTCTGAAAACTACAACCATCTCACCGTGTTTGTTGAAATTTCGCATCCGATGATTGTTTCCACACAATGCCACAAAGTGGTAGTTTACCAGCTCCCTGTGCTCAGATTCATCTTTATTAACGATGCACCCAACAACTGCATAGTCTATCAACTATGTTAGGAGATTTAAGGCCGCTGTCTCATATTGTAAGTCAGGAATGTAGAGAGTAAAAAGGAATGGTGAGAATACCGTTCCCTGTGGTGCTCCTGTGCTGCTCCTGTGCTGCTATTTGATCAGACAGTTGACATTTCAGTCTCCTCAACTATGGTCTGCTTTTCAGGTAGTCCTTAATCCAGTCAATTGTTGAGTCTTCCACCTGAGTCGTCTGACAAAGTGAATCAGGGTGAATCATGTTAAACACACTGGTGAAATCAAAGAACACGATCCTTACAGTGCTGTCTGGTTGCAGGTGTGTAATGGAATCTTCCATTGCAGTGTTTTTCAACCCTGGTCCTCTAGGCACACTTCCCTGCATGTTTTGGATGTTTCTGAAGTTCAGCACACCTGACTCAGATGATTGCAGTTCAGCAAAGCCTGATAATCTGTTATCAATTGATAACAGGTGTGTGGAAGCTGGGAAACATCTAAAACATGCAGGGCAGAGAACTTTGAGGACCGGGGTTGAAAAACACTGTCCTATTGCAACTCCACCATGATAAGCAAACAGCAAAAAAACCTGATAGTTGTTCAAAAAAAAAAAGAAAATTTTAAATCAACTGGACTTTGTTTCCAAGTTCTAAGATGTTTCGCTTCCCATTGAGGAAGCTTTTTCAATTCAAAATGTCAGAAATAGCTTTGAGTTTGAGATTTTATACAGTAGCCCAACAAAGTTCCAACTATCATAGACAGGTTTCAGGTATTACAGGAGACATTCCCCCCCTTAACGGCAATCGCCCCCCTTTAACGACCGACCCTCAGAATCATAGACAGGTTTCAGATATTACAGGCTAACGATGGAACCAATCGACCCACTCATTGGTTACCATTTGCATGTTTCCAAGCGACACAATGCTTTGTCTATATAAGACTCAAACTCACTGCGGATCCAGACATTTTGAATTGAGAAAGCTTCCTGGAGAGGTGGAGAAAGGTCTTCAAATCTTGGAAACCAAGTCCAGTGGATATTTTTTTGAATTTTTACGGAATGACTATGACCTGGATGACTGAGAACCTTCATTCAGCATAGCCCAACAAAACCTTGTTTTGTTTTGAAAACATGCAAATTGGAACAGAAGAGGGAAGGGTCAACCCATTTGGAAAGGGGTGTCGTTTGGCTTCTTTTGTTGACTGCAGTATCCCATTGGGTAGCGAAACGTCTTCAAACTTGGAAACAAAGTCCAGTGGATTGTTTTTAATTTTTTTTTTTTTTTTGAATGACTTGACAACCGTCACCAGCAACCTGATAGTTGCTTTTTTGCTTGCTCAGGTGAACCAAAACAAGTCTCTTTAGGACCTATCTCATGTGCATCAGGTCCTTAGTCATTATGGACAATTGGCTGAGCTTTCTTTGGTACTGGAACAAAACAGAGGACTTGCACAACACTGGAACTGTCTCCTGGGTTAGGATGAGGTGGAGGAGTTGCTCTTGAATTTCACACAGCTACTTTGCACAGACCCTCAGGACTCTGATGGGGACACTATCTGAACCTGTTGAATCATTGCAATTTATCCTCTCCAGTTGCCTCTTCACTTTACCTCTAGAGACAGACAGGTGAAGGGTGGAACACCATCTGATTTTTCTAAGAACATCTGCATGGAATCATGAGGCTTAAAGTCAGCGTTAAAAGGAAACATTTAAGGTGTAAGAGGAAAGATTTTGCTCAAAGGAGGGCAGGATGTCCGTATGACTCTGGGCAGGAGAGAAGAAGGCAGAGCTTGTTTATATCGCACATATTGGAAGAAGAAACTGATCCATTAATGTTGGAACTAAAACCTTGAGCCACCTTAAGTAGGGAGATTCTAGAAAGGTCACATTAACTTTTAGCAAGTGGTTAAACAATGCTACTTTCTGTCTGCATTACGCTGCTCATGGTGCATCAAACTTTAGTCTTTTTAGCATTTCCTTAGTGCAACTGGACATGCCATTATTGTAATTTTTTATTTAGCAACTGCTGATTTTGTAAGTGAAATTGATCTTTAAAAGTAATCATCTGTTTAAAGGAATAGTACACCCAAAATATGATAGCCTTCAGTTTTCTACTCACCCCCATGCTGAACAACACTCTGGAGTACTTTTTTGATATCTCAAATGCATCTGGAGATCTGGGAGGCTTCTTGCTGTCTTACTGACATTCATAGTAATGGAGGTCTATGTGACCCCAGAGGCAGAAAGGTCCATAAGTCCACAAAAAAGCGTGTCAATAATTTCTCCATACGCTGCTTTCGTCAATGTATTCCAAGTGTCCTGAGTGGGTGGCGTCCAGAATTTACTCGGCGAAGTCATTTAGAATGTTTTAGAGCATAAACAGTCAGTGTATAGGAGTTTCCTGAAGCGTTCACATGACGCTATGGAAGCGGCGGGACCAAACCAGATAGAAAGTACGCATTCAGCGTCTGCTCTGCCGATAATACAAAGCGTAGAAGAAGAAGACTTAACGAACTTGTTTACCTGTGCAAAGAAAGAAACAACGAAGAGAAAATGTCACTGAGGACTTCAGTGTTGAGGAAGAGCATGAGTTCTTTGGTGAGAGCTGAATCGCTTGCACTGTCATCTGGTTTGGTCTGCCCAGCTGGTTTTCCGTGGCGTGCGTGAGCGCCTTTAGCAAATCCTATACACACTATGCTGTAAAAACATTACTAAACGACCGTTTGAGTAAATTCCATTCTACCCATCAGGGACCTTTGAAAACATTCGAGCATAAACTTGCAAATCCTCGTTACTACGGCAGCATGGCAGCTTCTTGACCATAGAACATTTTGTGAACGGCTGTCAGAATCAGGCATTTGAGATATCAAAAGTAACTCCAGGTGTTGCTGAAATCAGCATACTCAGTGAGTAGAAATGAAGGCTATCATTTTGGGTGTACTATTCCTTTAAGGCTTATTCTTATGGCTGATATTATATTGTATTTTATAAATGTACATTATGTTGTAAGGTATTAAAAGCAACTTAGATGACAAAGGAAAGTCCAGGTTTCTTTTCTGAGAAGTAACTAAAGCCTCAGGGAATCAAACGACTGCTTGCTTTGTCTTCTTTTCCCATGACTGCTATGATTCCAGTTACTGTTATGGATATTTCATTACCTTTTCTCATTAAAGTAATATTTGTGGTCCTATTCTTGCACGTGAAAAGATTAAAATTGGCCATATACTTTCATGTTTTCAAAACACCCTGACAACACACTGGAGAATTCTATAGAACATATTGAGGAAAAGAAAAGTGAAGCTAATGGTAAGCTTAATTTCTTTTTCCACAAGAGCAATAAATCATGTTTCCACAAAGGTTTCTCAGAACACAATTGCACTTTTTTCTGATAAACCCATGTCTGACAAGAGCTTCAACCTTAATTAATAATGAAAATCCCAAATAGACCAACAATGGATTTTGGCTTGCAGCGTCAGTGAAGTACAATCCTAAAACATCAGCCATCATCCACTCAAACCAGCCCAGAGGATAAACAAGCAGCAGTGCAGAAAGTGCTGCTCGGTTTCAATAACAGCAGGCTGTGGGAATTATGGTGCTCTGATTAGATGGCCGCACTCACTTTCCACACAGTACATTCACATGTCTGGACATCTTTACGGTTATACGCTACCTTAAAAACATTTTCAGAACTTTTACACTAAGGTCTATCAAACTAAGCATAGAAATAATAATAATGATAAAATGAATTTTTTGTTTCTTTGTGTCCCCAAAATGCAATAAAAAATAAGGTCTTTCTACACTGCGCCACTACGAAGAGTTGTGGAATTATGTGCATAAAGGCAATTTAATAAAGACGTCGATCTCACAATACAACTTAAGAAATGTCCTTTTTTTTGAGCATTACCTAAGAGTGTTTTACATTTAAAAAAAGAATTGCACAACCTTTACGTTAAGCCATTTCCTTCATTAAATAGGTGACTAGTAACTTAAAAATATTTTCAATAAAGATTAAATTGTACAAATTGACGTTGAAGAGTATCTGTTTTCTACTACAGTTCTTTGAATAAGATAAAGTTTAACATGAACATCAAATGAAATATATATGTTAAAATCATTGCCTTTATAAATTATCTATTAAATTAAATTATGGCCTATTTACGGTGGCCCTGAAGTGCAAACTGCAACTACAAATCTAAAAAGCGCAACTACATTAAGAAAAACAAAAACTACATAAAGCAAAGCATAACTACATTAAGGAAGAAAACACAATTACATTAACCTACGGAAGGTAGGTACCAGTGGAAACATGAGACATAAGCTGATTGGGACGGCGGCGTTTGACCCTTGAACCGGAAGTTGCGTCGTCTGAACAGTCCAGCTTCTTTTAAGTGTGTCTTCAGTGTACGCACAAACTAACTGAGATTTTGATTGATTAGTCTTGAGCATTTCCAGTATCACCTCGTATGCGTATGTCCTGATTCAAAATATTCCTGGATAGCGGCAGCTATGTTTGGGCGCCCGACAATATCCATGTTTTCAAAAAGCACCCGCCCAGCAGGCAGAGGTGACTTACTTCGGTTCAAAAGGGTCAAGCGGCGCCCGTCGTCCAATCAGCGATGTCTCATGTTTCCCACTGGTAACCTACCTTTTCCGGTAGGTTAATGTAATTGTGTTTTCCTTAATGTAGTTCGCTTTTAGATTTGTAGTTGCAGTTTGCACTTCAGGGCCACCGGCGTACAATTGTGTACTTCTCTGTATTTCACTGCATAAAATCCCAATAAAAATTATTAAAGCCTTTGCTTGAAAATCCATGAATGGTAAAAAAAAAAAAAAAATGAAAAACATAAAGGTCTAAGTGTATTTTCACATAAAGATCTGAAGAAATCCGATTCTTTGAGATCCTCTGGCTGGCATCTCCGGCTGGACATAAACGTCAGCTCATTAAAAAAGGACCTTCTATCTCACAGTTTGTGGTTTTATGTCAGAAGTTATCGGCCAACAAATCATGTCCAAAGAATAGCTGTCCATTGGGAGAGGAGTGAACCTTGTGGAGAGCGTCGCCTCTCTGCTGTGCTGTAATGATAGTGTAAGAATAGGCAGAACACAAGTCGGCGTGGAGTCAAAGTACGTCTCTCTGCTGCCTTTATTGGGTTTTACAGAATGCTTTCTTTTTTGCAACAACTAATCCCTTCCTAAGAACTTCATAAGAAATCTTTCTCCCCTTTATATTGTCCTCTGGTTATAAAAGGGCTACAAAAACTGGATCCTAATCTCTCAGATAACGAGCCACAATTTTTATTTGTTCACGTTTATGTCAGTGTGAATGGGTTTGAAGGATTTTTAGGGCACAGACCACAAGTTCATACTTGCATAGTTTGATACTCTGTCCACTAGTCCCATACAGTTGATGCAGGCCAGTCTTGTTTAGTGTAGTAGCTCCCACAGGGGAAGATACACTCTGTGTTTAAGTGTCTCACAGCAAAGAGGTCAGCCGCCATTTCCCGCCTGAACACGCTGATAAGTAGCAGAGGCGATTATTTCTCTTGTCTGCCTTTTCCACATGTATCTTTATCCGTCAGCACAGCTACACCCTGATGCCCTGATTCCATGCTCTTATTTTCTAACTCGTATCAGCAGCCTTGCTGTAACATGGCCAAGTCTAATACCTGTAATTCCATTGGGAGGCCTCATTGTTGCTGTGGTGTCAATGGGATTCCATCTACTTTTTCAATTAGACGCTCTAAGGCTCTCTGCTCTAGGCTGCAAAGTAATCTCTCAAAGAAGAGAGATTAGTCTCAGGAACACTTATCACAGCATGGTCCAAAGTTTTTTTTTAATGTTTGTATTGTAACAATAGAGAACAACGACAACTTCTTTGCTCACTATATGATGAAATATGGATTCCGGAAACTTATGCAAGATTTGGTTAAACTCAACCAGCAGTTGCAGGACCCAAATGAATATTTCCTACTTGATTAAATCAGAGATTGATGTATTTAAAATCTCTGAGCTGCATGTTTTGAAAGAGAACAGTCCTTACAGATGCATCTTAATAAAGTAATAATATTTCTATAGCGCCAATTCACAACACGTCATCTCAAGGCACTTTACAGTTCACCAGATCATCCATTTAAATTGATTCAAGGTTTTATCTAGAAAAACCAGTTGATTGCTTGATTTCATTGACTCAAATACAATCCCTCACATTATGCGTAGCCTTGTAGCGACAGTGGAGGAAAAACTCCTTTTAACGGAAGAAACCTCCAGCAGAACCAGGCTCTGTGTGGCTGACCATCTGCTGAGAGGCCGATGGGGAGTTCAAGGAGACAAGCAGAGACACAAAAACGGCTGTAAAGTCTAAGCAGACACACAGCCACAGCAGCAGGAGAGACAACTCGAGCCAGCTCCCATGTCAGAAGGATGAAGAGAGCACATCAGTTAGTCACAGTCAGAGAAACAGGACTACACTGAGAGAAACAGGGCGAGGCCTGGTATCGGTCCACACTGCCAGCCACACCTAAATGATGATGGTATCGCTGTGTTTGATGGACCAGCAGACTGGTCTGATCCAAACACCATAGGGAATCTATGCAGTAGTGACAAAAGAAAGATCAGAGACACAGAGAGCTAACAATACAAACAAGGGGAAGGTTGTTGTGAAGCAAGCTGGGCCTCATCCACATCACAACGGTGCTACAGGCTAATTATTTATACGTTCCACCCGACGTTGATGCAGTTTATGCAAAAGAAGCCCAAACCAGATACTGAGCACATATTGCACAGTATATAATTTTACAGGAAGGCCCAGATTTTTTTAATTGGAATCATAATCTGTCTATGTTGGTTTTTTATTTTTCCAATAACTGAACTTGTTGTATATATTAATTGATGTCTACAATTATGAAAAAAATGAACAGTAATATGTAAGTGACTGATTTTTATCCTTTTGTATTTAATCAGTCTATAATACATTATTAACTAAAATAAATAAACTTTTTCATTTATTTTAGTTGGACTTCCATTTTAATTTCTGTGGTTCTGCCTTTCTTAAATAAATATTCTTCTTGGCCTTAAAACATCACTTTTCTGGGATTCTAACTCAATCTTCAGTTGTGGTGCCACATAATTACCCATAACTTTTTATTTTTTTTCAGAAATAGGTTACAAGATATTTCTAATCTGTTTTTCCTACCACAATAAATAAAAAAAAAAAAGTTAAAACTAGGAATTATTGTGTAAAAAAAGGAACTTTAAGATGGTGGATTCAGAAATGGTTCGGATTCAGAAATCACTCAGAAATCTCTTGATTAAGATGTGCACTTTGTCTAAGTTGAACATTTCTCAGATTTCGTCTCTCCTGATAAAAAACACGTATTATACCTGACCAGTTTTTCATAAAAAATGTAATTTTTAACAACCCTAAAACTCCTTCACCAAAGCTGTTCATCTTCCCCCCATGGAGCTTTGAGACTATCAGTCCTGCTGCTGTCACTACAGCTGTCATGTTGCAGCTGCCTCCTTTCTGCTATAGGATTAAAACATCTCGCCTTTTCTGCTTGGCTAGCAGAAAGTTAACATTAAGTTGCTTATTTTTAGGGATCACAGTTTCTTAGACAAATGAGAAATGGGTACAAAAAAAAATGATGCCCATGCAGATTGTCCCAAACACAGGGGAGTTATTGCAGGCTGTCGTCCATTCATTTCTTTCTCACTCTCATTTGGTTCCTTGAGCATAACTGATAATTACTATAGTGAATTTTTGTTTCACATCCTAGACCAGAGGTCACCAATTAAAAATCATCGGGGTCCGAATAAAGAAAATCATAGGCCCTGTAAAGGTCCGACAGACATTTTTAATTATAATCTCTTACTTTAAACTGAATTTAACACTGAAATAAATTTTTTTTTTTTTTTTTATGCAATCCATGTTATGCATTGAATTTTTAATTAAACAAATTAATAAAATTAAAAAAATGAACAGCATTTTTCCATTTTAAATTCTAAAGTGTTTTTTGAGAACAACAATGCGTTCAGTTTGGTATATAGACAATTTCACATATTCTCATATATTTTATAAAACACCTGAACACAGAGCGTTTGTTTCTTTCTTCTTTTCGGTCTTAATGAGAGCAGGGGGCTTTAGGCTGCCCTGCAATGTCACAGTCTTGGTTTTGTTATGTTTATTTAGAGTGTTCAGTCTTACTTTGCTTATTATTTAGTTGTTTTCTTGTTAGTTCCTGTCTTCCAGGTTTTCCATTTGTTGTCCTCTGCTGCCCCTCTTGTGTCCTCTATCCCTAGCTCTGTTTTTCTGCTCTGTCCTCCCTTGCTGTTTCTCTCTGTCCTGCTAGCACCTGTTGCCAATTTCCTGCGTCAAGCTCTCTCTTTGTCTCTGTCCCCTTTAAAAGCCCTCCCTCTTCAGTTCCTGTTTTGCTGGATCCTCGTCTTACTTCTCTTCAACCTCCTGAACAATCGTTCTTAGTTTTGGTTTTTCCCTGATGTCTTCTAGATTCTAATTCTTGAGATATTTTGTTGGATTTTTGACTCCTGGCTCAGTGCCTGTGAACCTAATTAAGCCACTTGAATTCCTCTCAACCTACTCGTCTCTGCATTTGGGTCCTCCCATACCAACACCGTTTCATGACATGCAAGGCTTTAAACCTGGGTTTGAGTGGAGGCTAAGCCATTCTCAAGCAAATCCAGGCTCATTCGTGAGCTTATACAGTATATTACCACCAAAAAACTAAGACCGTTTGTTTAAATGATTGGATGCAAACTATTGGTACTTCAACAGACCAGGAAGCAGATTTCTCATCTCGATCAAAATATTTATTTTATACTAAAAAGGCTTAAAAGTTTCATCAAATCCTCTCAAAACTTCAAAACTTCTCATCTCAGGCCTGGATGAAGAGATGCAGAGTTTGGAAGCAGAGAACAAACGTAGTTCATACCATGTATGATCCAAATTATCCTTGTTACAAAAATCCGCAACAAAAATCCTGTAGGAGTCCAATTTTGACCAAAGTTTGTGAAAAATGTCAAGTTTCAAGTGAATTTTAAAGGAATTTGTTCCATGTTTCTTATTTCAGTCATGATTTCAATCCAGTTTGAAATTGTGGGGGCTGACTGTGTCATCCATTTCTTAGTTACTGTGTCCATTGCCGGTGTTTTCAGTCCAAGGTACATGGTCATGAAGTTGAAAGGGATGGTGACGCTATAAACAGTTTGCATTACATTGTTCATGTCTTTCCAATATTTCTGGATAACTGGGCATTCCCAAAACAAATGATAATGATGCGCCTTTAGGCACCCACTTCCTCTCCAGCATCCAGTGTTCCCTTGTGAATAATGAGTGCTTTGACATGGTGTTATAAAGAAACGTGCGATAGTTTTCCAGCTAAATTCTTTCCAGATATGTGATTTTGTTGTTTTCCATTGAGATAAACATACACCTTCCCATTCATCTTCAGTTAAAGTAAATCTACCTTCATTTTCCCACTTATTTTTAATATAGGTAGTAGAATGGTTGTCTGGGTTATTAATACAAATGTATAGTTTTGATATTAACCCTCTAGGAAGATTTGATTTATATGCTTTAATGAAGCATGGCATGGGGAGTTGGCTCGGAGCTCGTCTGCCTGGCTGTGTGTTTCCTGGACGGAGCCGCCTTTTACAGCTGCTTTTTGTGTCTCTGCTTCTGTCTCCTTGAACCCCAGTGGGTATCTCCTCAGCAGATGGCAGCTCACACTGAGCCTGGAGTTTCTGCTGGTGGTTTCTTCCTGTTAAAAAGGAGTTTTTTCCTCCTCCACTGTCGCTACAAGCATGCTTAGTGTGAGGGATTGTATTTGAGATAATGAGTCGATGCAATCCACTGGTTTTCCTTAGATAGAAAACTTTGAATCAATCTGACTGGATGATCTGGTTGAACTGTAAAGTGCCTTGAGATGACATGATGTGAATTGGCGCTATAGAAATAAACTGAATTGAATTGAAAGTATGAAACTCATTGGATTCTCTTTTTATGCAGTTTGTTCTTCTTTTCATGAATAACTTCTGGCATTGATGTCCAAAAACAGTTAAAGTCAATCATGTTTGCTGGGTCAACTGGGGTGATCCTTTGCCACAAAGTAACGTACGTATCTTAAATCTGCCTGTATTTAGCCTTGAATATTTCTTAAGAGAAACTTTTGATTGAACTGGTTGAGTTTTAATGAAATGCTGCTTGTTGGCAGCAAAGGAGACTGCCCCACGGCTATCGCTGCTGCACATAACGTAAAGAAAAACATACATCTGCACTGATAGCTGTCACACTCTGAGGGATGTTTCAGTGCACCAATGAACACGAGCACAGGCAACACAGTGTGGCTGAGATAGAGCTTGAATTATATAGTTTTAAGACAATAATAAATCTCATCATTAACATGGTTTGCCTGGAGGCGTCATCCTTAAAAGTGACACTAATTTTTGTACATTTATCAAGAAATGCAAAAATCTTAGCCCCAAGACTCTGCGCACTGGCTGCATGCCATATCGCTTTCCGTGAATGTTCCAGCGCCCCCGTAGTGTTGTCACAAACAACAGACAACAGTTTCCATCAGCTTAGGCATAGCTATTACACTTTGTGCTGTCTACAGATGATCATTACTTGTAGAAAATAATTTTTACCAACTTGTTGTAAGCTCCCTTGAACTCATTTGATCAGAATCCAGAGTTCTGTTGTTCTTTTCTCCGATCACCATAGATAAGTTTCCACTTTCTCACCAGCTTCGTCTTTAACCTCTTGATTTTTTATTTATTTTTTCCACCAAACACAATGTTTTCCTCTAAGTCGGGTAGAGAATTTCAATAATGAAATGGGTTTTTCACTCCACCGATTATGTCACAAGAATTTGAATATTTTTGTCAATCTAACACAATCCCTACTATTCCGGAGATAACTTTGGAAACGCTCCAATTCTTTGACAGAAGGAAATAATTGGAATTACTTTGATCTTGTAAGTGAAAAACTGGCTATTAAAGCTACTCTCTTTTATAATATTTAGGAGAGAAATTAGTTGCTGAGGCTCTCTGTGAGTTTGTGTGTGTTTGTATGAGTGCATTGAAGTGTACTGCCTGCTTTAGACAAAATCATGGCATGTTTTCTCATTTTCCAGTCCAGTACTGTTGGTAATGTGAGAGCATGGCTAAGCCCCTGGAGTCCCGTATCACAGATTTAAACTCAGACAGTTAGCAGCGGAGTCTTATGCCATTTCCTTTTGAAATTCAAGCCTGAAATACCTGCACATTATCACATGCATGAAAAAACAAAAAATACGTAAGCCATTTTTTGAATATCAAATGAATTAGTTTTAGTTTTTTTTGAGTGTGTGCACATGCAGCACATTTTCTGCCCCTAGGGGTCTTATCAAACTGTCCTGACAGATCACTTGAGAACACTTTCTATCAGCAATTAGCATTTGGTTATAATTCCTCTCCCACTGAGACCAGTGAGTCACTCTTTGGAAGTACACTCTGTCTCTTAAATGGCAGATATCTTTTATTTATACAACTTTTTTTCTTTCATTTGGGATCAACCTTGTAGTTCCTGACAGTTGCATAAAGTTGTACATAAAGTCAATAGAACTTAGTGTGAGTGCATTAGTGTAGAGATCTGGCAAACTGACATAATTTTGTTCATTCTGGCCTAATTTTGTTTTCCCCACAAATAATTATTAAAGAAAGTAAAGCATTTACATCCAACATCACAGTGACTGTCTGGCAGCGCTTCCTGTACACCTCTACCTGGAAGAGACATACCCCAGCTCAATGTGTCAGAGGTTGAGCTGATTTTAAATGATTTTCTAATAAAATTTCTCTGTTCTGTTGTATTAAAAATAAGCATTGTGGTAAGAAAGAAAAACAGGCCTAAAGGATAAAACCTTCCTCATTTTTTGCTAAAAATTAAGCAGGCAACAGGGCAACAGGGCTACGTTTTATTCCCTGTAAAAATAGTTTGAACTATAAAATAAAGTGAGTACAGTGATAAAAACGTCACAGTGACACAAGAATTCAGTTGTTAGACTTTATATATATATATATATATATATATATATATATATATATATATATATATATATATATATATATATATATATATATATATATATATACGTACGTAGGTATACAAAATGGAATTTCATTTAGTTCTGATTTCCAGACCGTACAAATTAACATTAAGAAAAAAGCATTGATGTAAAAAAAATAAATAAATAAAATAAAAATACAAAAAAATAAATAAAATAATAACAAAAAATACAAAAAAGAAAAAAAAAACAGAGAAAACATATAAAAAAATTTTTTATAAAATAAAAAAAATAATAATAATAAAAATAAAAACATAGAAAAAAAAATAATAAATAATAAAAAAGAAAGAACACACATTTCTGAAATCATACTTGTGACAAAAAATTATTAGAAGAAATAATGTTTTCTTACTTAAGCTATATCTCCCCTGGAGTTAGCTTGTTCACAACAATATATTTCTGCTTTTACATTTTGGATGCCATGATTGGAAAGAAAATTAAACTTCAGTGACATCAGTTGCTGTTTAAATATTCTTTCCTTGGTTCAACACAGTGGGGAAATGTTTCTATGGCTACAGATTGGTAAAAATAATATTTGTATTTGTTTTTTTTCATCCCTTAGTTTTATGCTGTTTCTTTCCCCGAGAGCAAGTTTTTTAATCTAAGGATAAGCAACTCCTTCCTCTGTTTCAAAGAGCTCAGCCATGTTTCCTGCATAAATAATAGCTTTGCCACCAGATCATTATCAGACACATGTTAACCTCATCCGTCTCCTGCAGGACAATAATCTGCCGGGCTTTCATTCAACCGGTTTTAAGTTGAAAAAAAAACATAAAAACAAGTCAATAAGAACCACATTCAGTGTAAAACAAAAAACCATGAGAATATTTAAGCTAGTGAAGCTATGGGCCAGTTATTCTACATTAAAAGCAAATGCAGGAAGCTTTTTCAATTGAATTGGAAAAAGCTTCCTTTAGAATCACTATTACCTGGATGACAGAAAATTTTCACCAGCATTGGCCATTTATCATCTAATACTCCCTGTTTTAGTTAGATTAGATTAGATTAGATTAGATGAGCTTTATTAATCTCACAGTGGAGAAATTCACTGGTCACATATTGGCATAGTACTTAAAGAAGGTGCAAACAAGGAGGAAAAAGGTGCATTAAGAATAAACAAGCAAGCACTGTATATACAGTATATCCAAGATATATAAGAATTAAGGTTACAGGAAGTGTACCTGTATCACACACAATGAAAAACAAAATAAAAAATAAGAAATACAAAAAAAAATACAAGGGGAGTAACACAGAGATTTGAGGGTGACATATGTACAATCAGGATGGCTTATAAACAGGTGGATTTTACATTAAAGTGTAGTAGGTGAGGAACAACGGTGAGGTAGTAGTATGACTATTATATTCACATATATTGCACAGAATATTGCAGAGTCAATAAATGAAAAAACTAATATAGTTGCACAGTGGTTGTTACAGTTGTTAGCTGGTTTCAAAACGCTGTTCTTATTTAAGCTAATTCTATTTTAGAATGAAAAACAGCAACAACAAAAAAAAATGGATGCAAAGTTTTCTTCAAAAATAATTTCCAGTTTTTTGTTTTAGGATTGGTTGCTCTAAATCAGCGGTCCCCAACCACCGGGCCGCGCGGTACATTGGCGGTCCGTGTGTGTGAACCGGGCCGCACAGAAAAAGTATATATATATATATATAATTTATCGGCGATCAGAGAGTCTGAGTGATGTTTTATTTTGAAAAATATCAAAAATTGAGGTATTCTCTCCCAATTCCATCAGTGGGTGCCTCTGTGCCTCTTGACACAGGTTAATTCAGTTCAAGACTCATCCTATCTATAACATCCTATCTTGGTGAGGCGGGATTTTCTGCCGTTACAGCGGCCAAAGCAAAGCTACGGAGCAGACTGGACATCAGGAGTGTCATTGTTTCCGATTACGCCTCGATGGGACCGGCTTGTTGTTTTATTTTTACGCTGTTTGTATTTGATTTTATGCCAGTCGTATCATTTTACTTGATCATATTCCCAGCCCCCCCCCAGGCCGGTCCGTGAAAAAATTTTCCATTGTCTGACATATAGCAGTCCGTGGTGCAAAAAAGGTTGGGGACCGCTGCTCTAAATGATGACGCCTCCTCTTTACTTTAGGCTTTGGGTGAAAGGTCAAAGCATGGAGCATTAAGAAACTTCCCCACATGAGTCTAGAGATTAACATAGAAAAACTATGCTGCTGATCCACCTTACGTGTGTTTTTCCAGGTGTGTGCATTTCTTCACACCGGTCACTTTGCCACGGCCAAGTGGTGCAGCTAAGGAGCGGCTGTTTGTGTAGATTGGCATTCTAGTCAGGCCACTGAAGCTGACAAAGCAATTTAGAGGCACACTGGCCTCACAGCGTGGGTCTGTTCCATGATGTATGTTACCTCGGCCTCCAACAAATATTTACAATCGACTTCAAGCCATCCTCCGCAATCTGTGTTAAAACATTGTGTCAGCTTCATTTCAGTGGAGCAAAGCTCAGTGAAACAGGCTTGTGTCATGTTAGCAGTAGACAGCTTGACTCTGGCAGCTACTAAAAGATGATCACATTCAATATATTACAGAGAGGTACGGAAGAGGATTAGGGCCACTGAAAAAAAAAAAAAAAGTAAACTGTTTTTTAAATTTTATTTCAGTTTAACATGGGAAAAAAGTCAGAATTCTGGAAAAAAGTCAGAATTCTGACTTTTTTCCCATACTAAACTGAAATAAAATGTAAAAATCAGTTAACTTTTTTTTTTTTCAGTGGCCCTAATCCTCTTCCGTAGAGAGGAGAGTTCTCCTCATTGATCCAGTTTTTTTTACTATCTTCCTGATTATTTGATAGTCCATTTCATTTATTTCCTCCATTTTTGAGTCAGAGGAGCAGAAGGTTAATGACCAAATACAGGAAACTAATCCATATGCATCTTTCTGTGATTTGGGTTTTGGCCATTTTAAGCAAATAGATAAATAAAAATCATCAACATTTAATCAGATTTGAAATCACAGCATTCATATTCTTACATTTGTCAGCATCTATCCCCTCAACGTATTTCAATTTTTATTCCGGACCAGTCCATGTTATGATGAAGTATTTGTTTTTATTATTTTTTTTTTTTTTACATGATGTATTTTCTTTAAACTCGCAGCTTTGAAATGTTACTCCGGCAACAGAAACTGGACTATGTGGCATTTTAAAGATGAAAAAGCTGAAAATGTCTGAAAGCGGAAAATTCTTTGAAATGACAGAAAATATGCCTTGATAGGAACAAATATTGTTGTCTTTGTCAAAATATCTTTTTTATCTCGTGAAACTATCCAGACTACGCTTTAAGTCTAGTGAAATTGTGCCAAAGAGGAAAATCAGCATGGTGGTACTTCAAAGCCATCAAAGCCATTTTTAAACTGATCCTCAGCTACTTAAAATAAAAAATAAATATTTACAGGAAAGCTGATGCTGAAGGTACACTTAGCTACCATATCAGTTGGAGTCAGATTTTTAGGTGTCTACTGATGAGGTTAGAGAGGTGAAGCATTTGGTATTATCTTCTTACTTAAATGTTTTTTTAATTTATAAATAAAATGCTCAAAGATAACAACTTTAAAAAATCTCCCAATAGAGAGTTGTTAAAGTTAGTGGTATATGCTAACCTTTGTTAGGTACATTTTGCTAGTACAGGACTTAACTGCTCCCCGGTCAACCTTAATAGATGTTGATCCTTTAAGGTTTAGGAAACATTCTTCAGAGATTTTGGTCTATATTTATATGATTAATCTTACATAGTAGTAGAGACTGACAAGGGAGTGGATTTTCACTCCTGTCCCGTCCCACTCCCACAGAAAAAAAGTGTGTCCCGTCCCGATCCCGTAGCCAGAGTAGAAATCTAAATCCTGTCCCGTCCACTCCTGGTGAAATTACTCCCGCTTCCATTCAGGAATGACTCCCCTCTTGCACCACTCCCCATTCTTGTTGTCTTCAATAAGATTTCTGCCAATATTGAATCTGAATTTTTATGAAGGGTCAGTTAAGTTCCCTGTTATTTCTAACTGTAGTAACTTATTTGGTCCCTCCATTGTTGTTTTTTTGAGCCGTGGGTGAAAACTCAGAGCCGGAAGCACTGTTGGTTTTGGGTCGTGTAGTTTTTATTCGCATTATAGTGTAGGCTTCAAGGAAAAAACTACAAAATGGCGGCAGCAGTACTGATTTTTTTTCTATTTTCTATTTTTTTTATTTTTTTGGCATCAATCCTAGTTTTTAGTTACTATTGGTTTTGCTCCCCGCTCCGTCTGCTCCCGTTAATGTTTAATCCTGTACCGTCCCAATCCACGCGATCGTTATTAATACTGACTCCCATCCCACAGGGAATCCCGTGACCCGTGGAATTCCCGAAAAAATGTCAGTCTCTACATAGTAGGCAGTGAGAAGCAATCCTGCCTTGTAGCAAGAAGGTTCCGGGTTCCATTCTCTGTCTTTCTGCATAGAGTTTGCGTGTTTTCTCCCTGTGCATGCGTTGGTTCTCTCTGGGTACTCCAGCTTCCTCCCACAGTCCAAAAAAACATTGGCTTCTCTAAATTGTCCTTAGGAATGAGTGTGTGTGTGAATGGTTCCTTGTCATGTTTGTCTCTGTGTTGCCCCTGCGATGGACTGGAGACCTGTCCAGGGTGGACCTCCGCCTCTCACCTGTGACCTTGACAGCTGGAGATGGGCACCAGCAGGAATAAAGCGTGATAGAAAATGCATGGATGGATCTTACAATTTCTGTATTTCTTGTATTTCAAGCCATCATTCCACGTTAATCCCAAAGGTGGTTCTCTTTGATTGAAATTTGATGACTGCGGCCCAATCAACTTCCTGAGTGCATAAAAACCAATATGAGATGAGTTGAGCTCATGGAAATTATGCGTTGAGCTGTTTGTTTTAAAAAAAAAAACGTACAAAGATAGACATACTATGATCATACGAGGATGGACAAGTCAAACAATACTAAGCTATCATTGTCATGATTTTACCAAAGTTCAGACCCAAATGCAGAAGACCAAACAGGTAGACCAGGAACAGGCGAAAAGGTTTAACAGGTTTTATTGAGGATAATGCAGAGAGAAGTGTTGCTCTGAACACTGCTCCACGCAGAACTGAAAGGTGAGGGGGAAGACGTTTTATTGTAGTTCAGGCTCAGTGGGAAAATAGATTGTGAACTTGGAGAAGAGGATTTGGTTGCTAACTCACGTTTCCAGATAAGTTGTTGAATCTTTGACTCAGTCTGTATGCTGTTGTTCCAGTGCCTGGTGTCTGATTTGGTGGAGGGCGAAAACAGGGTTTATCCAGAAAGCGGTTGTTTGTAGGTGAACGGAGAAACTGACTGCCACTCAGATTTCCTCTACTTGATTCACTTGAGCGGGTGCGTAGTGGAGATGAATCCCTTTCTGCGCGTGTGAAGCTCAAGCGATCTGGTTGGGGAAAGTGGATCCAGACCTCCTGTTTGAACCCCAGCTCAGTTTGAAGTTGGAACCTTCCAGGGAGAAGGTCCGAAAAATCCAGCTTTGCAGGATGACTGTGGCTGCTGAGAGGCAAAGACAAAAAGCAATGTTAAAACTCAAAGTTGACAAAAACTCCGTTTGGCTCCAGCAAAACTCAGCTTGGCACAGAGTGCCCCAAACTGGCAAACATTCTGGCGGCCGAGGTAATTGTTGGCAGTTCAGCAGCTTAAGAACGCTTCTGTTAACATGGAAACCATCAGCCCGGGTGTGTGAGGAAGTAGGACCAGAACCAGGAACCTCCTGGTGGAGGAAGGAGACTTACAATGTACACTAACCCTGACAATCATAGATCAAGGTCATGTGGTTCTGCAGTTGCAGCCTTTTGCCAAATGTCCCCAAAAGAAATTATACCACCAAGAAAAGGTAACTTTGTTTATATTACAGTTAGACAATTAAAAGTACTGTGCATGAGAGCAAAAAAAAAGAAGGAGTACATGGCAGTGGTATAGGGGCAACACAAAATCATTCAAGGGAATAAAAGCAAATCATTTAAATAAGACCATTATATACAAAAAATATTGATTTAAAAATAAGCGCCACATTAAACCATTATCTGATTTTGTTCACACCAAACTTGAGCCTTCTATCTGAATGTCAAAGCTGATATTATGCATTTAATAGGTGCTCCCTCATGGGGCGAGAGTACAGGTTGTCGCGTGTGCTTTTTTTTTTTAACAGTGGAGCTACTTCAGCAATAGTATCAAGATGTTACTTTGTTTTATCTCTTATACTATATCCGTTGGTTGTGCTTTTCTTTTACATCTCTTTGCAGCTGATGAAGCAGACTGAAGATGTTTTATCATTACTTCCTTTTTTCTCCTCATTTCATCTTTTCTCCTTTTTTTCTGTTTTTCCTTTCTTGTTCTACTTACATTGCAGTGTCCGTATAATCTGTAACACTACCTGCATGAATTATAATAAAGCTATTTATATGCATAAATCAAGCGGAACACTATGGCGATAACGTACTGCTCCACTTGTGAGAGCAAAATCTGTTGGGCTCTTTTTGGCATCAAGACGATTATTCTTATTGCCACGTCGCCAGACAGGACACTGTAAAAAAAAAAAATCGCAAATATCATCCACAATACCTTTAATTGATTTCTATAAATTTTTCCTCATATGGAGTCTGATATTTTGATACAAATAGAAGAAAAACTTAAGCTATTAAACAGAGACCAGAGCCTAGAAGACATATTTCTAATACATTATATTTTTTGCATTATTCCTTTTTTTCTGTTATAAACTGTGGTTCCAGTAGCTAAGATTTTATCTCTGCATATTCTACTGCTGCCTCCCTGGTACCAAAGCTACTATTTGTCAGTGTAGAATAGAGTTTACATTTTCACACTGCCATGAGAGTCACCAGGCAGTCATGGAGGGATTTAGGAGGTCAAGGCAGGGTTGTATTCAGAGGTATTATTTTCCCAATAGCACCCTCGCTTAGAAAATGAGGGGTGGGGAACTAAATTGAAAGCTTTTAAAGGAACTATAAAATGGGTGTTTCTTGTGACTGAAAAGTATGAAGGTTTTGGACTCTGCTCTGAAAGTACGTTATTTTATTGGAGCCTACTTATTTCTTTTCATCATTACACATTAGGAATCTAGTCCGCTCATTTCGTATTTCTTTGATTGGTATGATTAAAAGCTGTGTTTTCTGTTTAAAGATCAGCTTTTTACTCGCTGGTTACCATCCATCCATTGTCAGAGTCCAAGTTCTCTATGAACAGGTCACCAATCCTTTAGAGGCATTTACTGAGGCCCAATAGATTCCTCAGGTTTAAACAAAAATGCATTTTATTAACATTTTAGGAGATAGACTAACATGAAGTAGCATATTTTTGTAAAATGAAAGATTCTAGACATGTTTTCTAGTCATGTTCGGGTACTGGTGTGTAACCCAAATGCAGAACACCAAGGAGCCAGAGTAAAAGTTCAACTGTTTATTCAAGCACAAAAACAATGATGAATAGAACTGATACAGGAACGGGTCCGGGCCTGGTCACACAGGGTTCTCTGCAGAGAGGGATAGTTAGGTTAGCCAGGGAGCAGATGAGTCTTGTCTTAGTAACGTAGTAAAGGGTTAGTTTACCCTTAGTAAAGGGTCCAGAGATTGAGGTAGCGGCAGAGGGCTAAGCAACGGCAGGGCTAGACCTCAGGCTAGTTGAGGTTCAGACCTTGAGTTTCTCCAAGTTCTCTCCTAGAGAACAGGCAGGCAGGTTCAGACCGTTTGGTCTTCAGTTTGGCTTCTGAGAGCAGGCAGACAGGTTTCAGATGATGAGCTCTTCCAGAGCTCCAGGTTTCAGTCAGGTCTTCCTAGGAAGCAGAGAGGACAAAGAGTGGTTAGGTTCAAAGTCTAATCTTCAGAGAAGTCAGAAAATCAGACACGCAGGTTGGCTCAGACTTGCTAACCATAACTAGTTTAACACTCTGCCGCCGAAGAGAAGCTCTGCTGCTGCTTATATGCAGGTCTCCCTGATGAGCTGATCATCCGCAGGTGTTGTAGTGAGCTTCAGCTCCATGAGACCTAGGATGCCCTCTGCTGGAGAAAGGTGGACAGGTTCTCCAGATCCCAACATTTCTTAGTTTATTTTAAGGCTGGTTTTTGCAGAGAGCCTCTATCTTTTAACTAAGGTTGAGCTGGTTTTAAAAAATAAATGTGAAGAAGATTCAGTCTCCAAAAGTACAGAGATAAACAAACAGGTAATAGCAGTGAGAAGTGGATTTACAAAGTATTGACCTAAAGGGACCAAATACACACTGCAAAAACGATCTAGAAATAAGTAAAAATTTCTTAAATTAAGTGTATTAACCCTTAATTTGAGTAGGTAAATAAGATGATTTTCCAATGAAATTAGTATCTTTACTCTTAAAATAAGATAATTAGATAATATGAACTTGAAATAAGACAATGCAATAGTTTTTTTCTTATTTTAAATGTAAATTGTCTTGTTCCATTGGCAAAGTGTCTCAGTTTTATCCTCAATTCGAGAAAAAAATGCACTTATTTTAAGAAAAAATGATCTACTTAGATTTCCATTTTTTGCAGTGCAAATGCACATCACAGGATTGCATTTTTTTCCATTTCTAATACTTTCTAATTATTTTATTTATCACAAAGTGGAAAATACTACTATTTTTCTTCTAATGCCCAAATAAATTGACCATGTTGCAGAATAAAATCACTTGCAGGTTTTGCCCCCTGTGCTTTTTTTCTGTCACTTTTGGCCTCAGTCCAGACTAATCATCTAAAGGCTCTGCTCCTTTTCCTGACTGACAAGCCCTCATAAGAGTCTCCTATGTTCTTTTTTCCTGCAGTTTTCTGCCTCTCATTCCAGGCAGGAACAGGACAATAATAGAGGAGTGAGTGGAAAGTGCAGGACAGAGGGAAGGGTTAATATACTGACCCCTAGCTGTTGTTCACTATAAACTCACCATGAAAACATGTTTCTCTAGAGTCTAGACCTCGGCTTTCACAATAAGCTCTCGGACTTATGGGGCGCAGACCTCCACCAAGCTGAAAAGTTTGCCCATTATTGTGACTTACACCTGTAGCTGAAACTATCACATGATCATTACCACATATAAATGAATTGTTCGTTAGCATGAGTCAAACAACATTCCCCTTTCCTTTTTTTTTGAAATAATATTAAAATCCATTCATGACTTTCCAAATGTTTCTGTACACAGAATTATATTTGGATATAACCTCCTTGGTGAAGATAATAAAAGACAGAACAGTCAATCCAAAACTTCTAATAAACATTATTGAAGTTCAACATTTTATACCCCATCCCTATGTTCGATTTCAAGTCAATCATTGTTCACATTAAGTGTATGTAAAGTAAAGTGTTGTGGAATTTGAACTGTGGTTAGAACAATATGAATAATGTTCATGTCATAAACGGGACAGATGGACCCAGTAAGTCAAGGCGAGTCAGACAATGGGAATTTTTCCAAACTAATTAATGACAGAAATGATAAAACAGAGCAGAACGGGATGCAGGCTGCTAAGGACAAGCGGCCTGCAGGGGCTGCCGGAGGGGGGTGGGGCACCACCCAATCAGTGACACTTTGGAGGAAGAAAAACAGGTAAGTGACCACGATGATCGGAGAGGAGATGATTATCAAAGTGAGCATTCACTGATCTGGTTTAACAGTCCACAGCATTCCTTAGACTGGTACCCGAAGTATACTTGTGCAGTGGTCCTTATATGTGCAGTGGTCCTTTTTATATGCACAGTGGTTCTTATATGCTTAGTGGTCCTTATACCCGAAGTGGTCTTTATATCTGCAGTGGTCCTTTTATTTGCAGTGGTCCTTATTTGTGCAGTGGTCCTTATTTGTGCAGTGGTCCTTATTTGTGCAGTGGTCCTTTTATGTTCAGTGGTCCTTATTTGTGCAGTGGTCCTTATATGTGCAGTGGTCCTTATTTGTGCAGTGGTCCTTATTTGTGCAGTGGTCCTTATTATGTGCAGTGGTCCTTTTATGTGCAGTGGTCCTTATACCTGCAGTGGTCCTTATACCTGCAGTGGTCCTTTTATGCTCAGTGGTCCTTATACCCGAAGTGGTCTTTATATTTGCAGTGGTCCTTATATGTGCAGTGGTCCTTATACCTGCAGTGGTCCTTATACCTGCAGTGGTCCTTTTATGCTCAGTGGTCCTTATATGTTCAGTGGTCTTATATATTTGCAGTGGTCCTTATATGTGCAGTGGTCCTTATTTGTGCATTGGTCCTTATACCTGCAGTGGTCCTTTTTATTTGTGCAGTGGTCCTTATTTGTCAGTGGTCCTTATACCCAGTGGTCTTATATTTGCAGTGGTCCTTATATGTGCAGTGGTCCTTATTTGTGCAGTGGTCCTTATATCAGTGCAGTGGTCCTTTTATGCTCAGTGGTCCTTATACCCGAAGTGGTCTTTATATTTGCAGTGGTCCTTATATTGTGCAGTGGTCCTTATAGTTTGCAGTGGTCCTTATATGTGCAGTGGTCCTTATAATGTGCAGTGGTCCTTATTTGTGCAGTGGTCCTTATATGTGTCCTTATATGTGGTCCTTATATGTGCAGTGGTCCTTATGTGTGCAGTGGTCCTTATATGTTCAGTGGTCTTTGTGTGTCCTTATATGTTCAGTGGTCCTTATTTGTGCAGTGGTCCTTATTTGCAGTGGTCCTTTATTTGTGCAGTGGTGCAGTGGTCGCCTTAGTGGTCCTTATATGCAGTGGTGTTGCGCAGTGGTCCTTATTTTAGTGGTCTTTTGTGCAGTGGTCCTTATATGTGCAGTGGTCCTTATTTGGCAGTTGTCCTTTTATGTGCAGTGGTCTTTATATGTGCATTGGTCCTTATTTGTGCAGTGGTCCTTATATATTGCAGTGCTTATATATGTGCAGTGGCAGTGGTCCTTATATATGCAGTGGTCCTTTATGCTGCAGTGGTTCTTATATATGCAGTGCAGTGTGGTCTTTATATTTGCAGTGGTCCTTTTAGGTTCAGTGGTCTTTATATGTGCAGTGGTCCTTATTTGTGCAGTGGTACTTATATATGTATTGCAGTGGTCCTTATTTGTGCAGTCTTTATATGTGCAGTGGTCCTTTTTATGTGCAGTGGTCCTTATTTGTGCAGTGGTCCTTATATTGCAGTGCAGTGGTGGTCCTTATATGTGCAGTGGTCCTTATTTGTGCAGTGGTCCTTATATGTGCAGTGCAGTGGTCCTTATATGTGCAGTGGTCCTTCCTTGTTGTGCAGTTTGTGGTCCTTATGTATGACCCAGTGGTCCTTATATGTGCAGTGGTCCTTTGTATGTGCAGTGGTCCTTATTTGTGCAGTGGTCCTTATATATGCAGTGGTCCTTATGTTGCAGTGGTCCTTTATATGTGCAGTGGTCCTTATATGTGCAGTGGTCCTTATTTGTGTGCAGTGGTCTTTATTGTGCAGTGGTCCTTGTATGTGTGCAGTGGTCCTTATTTGTGCAGTGGTCCTTATTTGTGCAGTGGTCCTTATTATGTGCAGTGGTCCTTATTTGCAGTTGTGCAGTGGTCCTTATTTGTGCAGTGGTACCCTGGTCTTTATATTTGCAGTAGTCCTTATATGTGCAGTGGTCTTTTATTTATATGTGCAGTGGTCCTTATTTGTGCAGTGGTCTTTATATGTGCAGTGGTCCTTATTATGTGCAGTGGTCCTTTATATGTGCAGTGGTCCTTATATGTGCAGTGGTCCTTTATATGTGCAGTGGTCCTTATTTGTGCAGTGGTCCTTATATGTGCAGTGGTCCTTATTTGTGCAGTGGTGCATTGGTCATATATGTGCAGTGGTCCTTATTTGTGCAGTGGTCCTAATATATTTGCAGTGGTCCTTATTTGTGCAGTGGTCCTATATGTGCAGTGGTCCTGGTCACTTATATGTGCAGTGGTCACTTATGTCAGTGGTCCTTATTTGTGCAGTGTGGTCCTTATATGTGCAGTGGTCCTTATATGTGCAGTGGTCCTTATATGTTCAGTGGTCCTTATATGTGCAGTGGTCCTTATATGTGCAGTGGTCCTTATATGTGCAGTTGGTATTTGTGCAGTTAGTCTTTATACCCAAAGTGGTCTTATATGTGCAGTGGTCCTTATTTGTGCAGTGGTCCTTATTTGTGCAGTGGTCCTTATATGTGCAGTGGTCCTTATATGTGCAGTGGTCCTTATTTGTGCAGTGGTCCTTATATGTGCAGTGGTCCTTATTATGTGCAGTGGTCCTTATATGTTCAGTGGTCTTTATTTGTGCAGTGGTCCTTATATGTGCAGTGGTCCTTATTTGTGCAGTGGTCCTTATTTGTGCAGTGGTACTTATATCTGCAGTTTGGTCCTTTTATGTGCAGTGGTCTTTGGTCTATTTGTGCAGTGGTCCTTTTATGTGCAGTGGTCCTTATATGTGCAGTGGTCCTTTTATGTTCAGTGGTCTTTATATGTGCAGTGGTCTTTATTTAGTGCACAAGTGGTCCTGTAATTGAGGTGGTCCTTATTTGTGCAGTGGTCTTATATATTGCAGTGGTCCTTATTTGCAGTGGATGAGGCAGTTGGTCAAAATTTCATCTGAAGTAGTCCTTTTATGGATGTGCGTGGAAATGAGAGACACCACTTAGAGCAGCAGGGCGAACAAAAGAAAAGCTCATATGAAGGCTGAAGAGGTGCAAGGTGTGTATTTTCATTTACTACCTCTGTCTGCTGGGTGTAATAGAGCAGCCAACGGCCTCATGATGCCTAGGAGAACTTGTTAAAGATGAGTGTGAAAGTTAACAAGATGATAATTTGTAAAGGAGGTAAGGGAATGAAGAAATATAAGAATAGGGCTCAAGTGGGACTTATTCTAAAATATTAACCAGTTTAGCTGAAGAGCGCAGGGAGCACCAGGGGCACTCGGACTTGTTAATGAGGACAGTGAAGCCTTGATCATTTGAAATGCTCCTATCTGAGGCAGTGCATGGACTATGGCAAATAGTGAACACTTTTCATTAACTCATACGCTGTGATTAAATGTAAAATTACCCTTGAAAGCAACCTTGTCCTGTAGTTCTTCTCACCTACAGGGCTCTAATTGGCTAAAACTAGAGGGGGTTAGGGCCTTTCACTCTTTGGCTCCTTAACCTGAAAATTTCAGTGCTTGTATTTATATTATAATTAAACAGAAATATCTTCATAGATTGTGGTAATTACATATTGAAAAATGTATGTAAAGGTACTTACCTACCTTTCTTAAAGAATTTGAAACCTGGGTTTATGTGATTATAAAAATGTGAAATAATGCAAGTTGTCCTGTGTTTTTTAATTTATTTTGCTGTTTTTAAAAGGTTTTAAAATTCAAAGTGTTTACAGTTCTGCTCATTGGCTCGCCTTCAAAAAACGTGCAAAAAGCTCTCAGGGAGCTTTTTTTTGCTTTATTATATAAGCAGAATCTTGCAAAGCTTTGAAAGGCAAGGTTTAATTTCAATATAATTATCTGGTGTGTGTTGGCTGTGGATGGGGGTGAGGTGGTGGGGGGGTCTGTGTTAGAAAGTAAAGTTTTTTTACAAAACAACCAATGGCAAAAAATGTGATTCTCTCCACAATCCCTTCGGAATAAATAAATCTGAAACATTTTTAATGAATGTTTTCCTTCCAAACTAGCGGCTTTCACTAAACCATTACATTGTGCTTCTCAGGGAAGCGCCTGTTCAAATATAACCTGACATGGACGCTCATTTCTCTTAGGTTTTAAAATGGAAAATCATTTTATTCAAGTAAGTAATGCCCAAACATCCAGAATCAGAGCCACAATTCAACTGGAAGAGGCTTTATTATAAATTTTTCACAATATTGATTGAGGAGGATGTGCTAAGAGAGGTAAAATAAAATAAAATACAAGGTTCACCGTTAGAGAACAGCAGCATCAAGACGTATTTTAATGTCACACTTTTATCACACTTATTTTTGTCAAATTAATATATAATTGGTGATATTGTTCTGCTGCTATAAGCTGGATTTACCTCCAGGCCTCTCACACATTTTACTAGGAATGGAAATAAATGAGGAGGGAAACAATATATTTGTAATTGTCTAATTGTAGACAACTTTGAATCAATTTGACTGGATGATCTGGTGAACTGTAAAGTGTCTTGAGATGACATGTTTTGTAAATTAGAGCTATAGAAATAAACTGAATTGAACTGAATTAATTGAATATAAAGATATTTCTATATAGTATTTGTTAGCGTTTAGGGAGATAGTCAGTGTAGCCTTTAGCCAATTAGTTTTTTTTGCAATTATGGTTAATTAATAACCAAAATATCTGGAAGAATTGTGGTTTTCTTACCCTCGTGAACAATTTCTATGATCAGGAGGTTATTTTAAACTAGAGAACAGAGATCAGAACCACAGAAATATGGAAAATCCTCAGAAGATTAAATGTAGTACAAATAGATAAGAGAAGATTCTTTAGTGATAATTTATTGACATAATCGATAATTACAATATTTAAGTACAAGGGAAATATCATTTTTAACTACATGGGTGATAAAGGATGTACATCTGCATGATAGGGAGCAAACTGACACTGTTAAATTTCAGGATAGAATAGAATTGAGTAGAAAATCCCTTTATTGTCCCACAAAGGGCGAGAAATTCTGGTTTTTACAGCAGCAAAAAGATTATAGAAATGCATGAATGTAACAACTTATTGAGGTTGTTGGGAACAGTGATGGTTATAGAGTCCTATAGCTGCCGGGAGGAAAGGATCTGTGATAACGCCCCTGGTGCATTTTAAGCTAGTAGCATTGCTCTGAACGCCAGCTCATTGAGCTTAAAAGTTCGCATGAACCTCACCGTTCATATTATTTTTGGGCTTAACGCGGAACTGAACGCATTGCATTTTTGCCTGATGAACGCAAGTATTGTGAACTTCGCTTGTTCTGGCGCCTGTGAACGCACGCCTCTCTCGAGTTCAACTCCGTTCAATATGTTGCCAAATTTCTATAGAGCTCCCTCCAGGAGGCGAAACCACGGCTAAATCACAACCGTAAGCAGGCCTTAATACGTAGCGGGGAAAACACCGACCCAGCAACACCAGCTAATAGCTGTCGTACCAGCCAGCGGTAAGTGCGTCATCAAAACAAAATGCAGCTGATGGAAGCTTACAGCAGCATGGGAAGCGACCGTGGAGGCTTATTACAAAGGTTGCAGCATGATCACTTAAAACAGCTTTGTATGACCAGGTGGTCGGTGAGGATGATGGCAACAATCTTACATTTCTCCGCAACCTTTGCCCGCCGGCTTTCAGTAAAAAAATCCAGCACTTCAGTAACCTTAAATTCCCTACCTCAGCCTGGTCCCTCTCAGTTTGTGTTAGTAAAATGTTCTTGAGGGTTTTACTATTCATGTAGCTTGTTTGTTAAACTTTTTGCCTGGTATAATTTTCCAGGATTCCAGAATTCCTTTTAGTATGTACTGAAGTGGAATTTCAAATGGAAAAAAAATTATTAAAATTAAAAAACATTTGCACCTTAATAAAGACTAGTTTCCTGTTTTTTCTTTTAATAATTCCTCATAAAAAGACCATTCAAGCAGCACATTTTTCCTGATGTTTTTTGAGAATATACTGTAGAGGTGAAAAGCTGCAGCTGCTACTAGTGTGAAGTGAATGGACAGCAACAAAGCTGTTAAAGCAACAATGGGGAAATGCAATGTCCCCTCAATGCTAATGTAAACCCTGGTTGGATAAGGATTCAAAACTGGATATGAAGATGAAATCTGGCGCACAGTTTCAGTGTTACAACTGATAAAATAATTGCTGCCTGTGGTTCTACGGTAGGCTATGGTGTAATTGAGCAATATATGAAAAAAGAAAAAAATGAACTAGTTCATTTTTTGGAACTGTGAACTTAGTTCAAAATTTTGAATTATGAACTATGAACTGAACTAGTTCATTTTAAAATGTGTGAACTGAACTTTGAACTAGTTCGCATAGAAAGAGAACTTTCCCAACACTGCATTTAAGGTAGCCTGGGTGCCATTCCGAACTTAGTCCCGCCCACAAAGTTTGAGGTCGGGAAGTAACGGTCTGGCTCTGCTCCATAGTAGCGCGAGTATTAAAGCCCACTGTCAGGCTGCATCCAATCAAATTGTCAGGGCCGACTTTGCTCACGATGATGGACAGATGATGATCAACAGTAACGTGAATCAACCACGCGACCAAAGCGCGATGGGTGACAACAACAATGGCTGCCGCCAGAGAGCAAGTTCATCTTCTTATTCTAGGCATTGAAACTGCACGCTTTGATTTTCAATTGACAACAACTGTGCCTG
>JAGKQL010000052.1:3194528-3230892 GCA_018398635.1 Cyprinodon brontotheroides
AAACACTATATATAAACACTAAAGGCCTTATCTACTCAGATCTCAATCAAATTATCTGATTGGCTTGTGTAAATAAAAACAAAAAAAAAACATACAACTTCTGGGAAGTCTACAAGGGATCAACTTCAAGGCTGATTTATACTCAAAAACCAGTTTGTCTGCATGTGTGCTTCGCAGTTATTTTTGCAGATACCGCCACGGCCATATCTAGACCCACAGCTAGTTTGTGATTGTCCCTCTTTGTCCCTCGTTGTGGCGTGAAATAACATAGCACAGACCACGCTTCAATATGTGGCATAAATCAAAAATTTCTGCGACAAGCTCACTGCGACACACTGCTGCGGGAGCATAAACAAGCCCTTAAGACTGCATATATCAATGAACAACAGGTGCAGCAGTGGTGCAGACCTGCCTATTTCACTAAGGGTTTTGCATGTGTTACTTCCTGTCACCACTGCGAGTTTAGGAGACCAGACCGGATTGATTTTATACATCCCAAAGGAAACCGCAGCTACATTTATGGCTGGATTTAGGGCTCCAGCACCTACATGTTTGTCTTTTATCACTTACAGAAATATTTCACCCAAATTTGAAGATGTATGGGAATTTATTACATGAAACCTTTCAATTTAAATAATTGTAGATAATTTTAACATAAAATTATTAAATAAACTTTACATGATCCATATTAATTTGTATGATAGTGTACACATTATAAATACATAATTATCAGTTTTACGTGTTTACTTTTAGTAAAGAATATTTACTCAACACTAACACTGAGTGTATTTACTGCAAATACATAGTGTATTGTTTAAATTGCATAAACACAACCCTGATTATTATACGAATTTAAACAAATAAAGCATTATTGTTTTACGAAAATTAACACACTAATTGGTATTAATTTTGAGGTAAGTATACACGTATTAATTCTAAATACATTGTGAGACACTGGAAAAGCGATCTAGAACTATAGTGGAAAATATTATTTAAATTAAGTGTATTTACCCTTAATTTGAGTGGGTAAAAATGAGATAGTTTGCCAATGGTATTAGTAAATTTTTTGCCTCTTTTAAAATAAGATAATTAGATGGCACATGCACTTGAAATAAGACAATCCAATCCAGCTAACTGTATTCTAAGAAAGGTAAAATTGTATTGATTTCCATTGGCAAAAGATACCCTTTTTTACCTCCTCAATTCAAAAGAACGGAATGCACTTATTTTCAAGAAAAAAAACCTTATCTGAATTTAGAAGTATTTTCCAGTGTGCACCTAAAAACATCATACATAGATACAGGGGAAAAAAAAGGAAGGCACAGAGACAATTAATTTAGTTTTACTCGCGAGGAGAGTTGGAAGAGACTGCGGAGCTTACAAATCTCCAACCCACTCTGCAGTCCCAGCGTTCTCCTCGCTATTTATTGAAATTTGTGGTCCCAGCTGAGACTACACTGGGGGGGGACACATGAGGAACTCAGACTTCCAGTCTCAGTAAACATGTCCTCTAAATCTCAGGTTTCAGTCAAACTTTAAGCTGTTGAAGCTGCTCACCAAAGTTCAGCAGGTCGAGTGCTGCTCGTAATCAACCACAACCTCCCGAAAAGCAAATCCACAAATCACAGTATACTTCAGAAAAGGTGGCTATGAAAACACACAGCTTTATGCATGATAACACTACACAGATACATTTATATACAATTATTCTAACATACAAAAACCTCAAATTTCTGTATTTTGAATAATATAAAATGAATAGGCGGCGCAGTGGGAAGCACTGCTGCCTTGCAGCCATGTGTGACAACGTAGTATGGACGACGACGTAGGACGCCTAGGCGGCGCTTCTGTTAATTCACGTACTTTTTTTTTTATACTTACTTTTCTCAACTTACTTACTTACCCACAACCTCTGAATGGAGTTTGCATGTTCTCCCTTAGCATGTGTGGGTTCTCTCCGGGTACTCTGGCTTCCTCCCACTGTCTAAAAACATGACTGTTAGGTTAATTGGCTTCTCTACGGTAATTTCTCCTTAGGTGTGAATGTTTTTTTGTCCTCCTTGTCTCTGTGTTGAACTGGCGACCTGTTTCTCGCTCGTAAAAAGCTGGAGATAGGGACCAACACCTCTTGCGACCCCAGCAGGAATAAGCATGACAGAAATGGATGGAATAAATTAACAAATATGCTTCATGTATTGGTTATTTAATGGATTTGTGTTAAAATTATGAGCCAAAAATTAAATGGGAATTTGTTTTTATGGAATTAAAATTAAATAAATCTTAACATTTGGGTAAGATATTTTTGTGAGTGCAATGGCTTCCACCTTCAGTGGTTGTCATAGCAATTCACCACAACCTTTAAGGTCGGATATTGCAATCAGGATTCACCCCAATGCCAATCTACTGTACTCAAGAACTTAAAGAAGAAGTTATAACAAAAATGCTGCCAATTCTGTGATTCATAAAGTAATTTTTAATCTCAGGAAAATAAAAAAAATAGATTATTTTCATCTTTTCTTGTAGTTTATAATCGTTGTGAAGGTGAGTGCTGTTTGTTGAGGTGTTCAGGGACTGAGTTATTTGTCTGAACTCATGAACTCAACCCAAGAAAGAAAAGCAGCCTTCGATTTGTTCAGGTCACCCATCAATGCAGCACGTCGTCAGCAAACACTCTGATGAATACAAGCTTAGTGAATACTTTAAAAGACATATATTTATACGCTGTATCACAATCACAGCCATGTACAGATCAAAGCCAAGAATTCACACGGAAAAAAGCTTTTCGAACGGTCTTAGAATAAACGTCTGGCTTAGGAATGTGCTCCCATCCCAATTTTAAATTAGAATATAATCAGATACTATAGAAGTAAGAGCACCTTTGGACTTCAATGTTTTGCATTGATTTCGGTGTTGATAGAAAGATGATTGAGATACAACTCGGTCTGAGGTTTAATCCAAAGAAAGTTCGGTACGATTCAAACTAGCCTCAGTCTGTCGTTTTAATTAAAATCAATAATTTCAAACAAGAAAATAACAAAATGTTCATAGAAAGAGAAAATGTAGACCAAAAATATATTTATAAGATATGGATTTTTTTCTTTCCAAATTTTCCTGCTTCCCTGTGCGTCTGCTTTCTCTGCCGGGGTTGGTATTGATTATGCTATGCCACAGTAATACAACTAATTTCTCAACTTCAGGCTGCTTAGATAGCACCAAACAGACAGAGGTGGAGGTCAAATGATTAAGGAGACTTGGAGGCTAAACTATTTTGATTACCCAGGGATGAGCATGCTGCTCGCGCCTGCTCTGGTACTTACTGTGACCTTTCTTTATCAATAAAAGACGATGCTTCACACCGATTTTCCACGATTTGTCTTTTCTTTTCTTTTCTTTTTTCAGAAACAACAAGGGGATTTGAATTTGTGTCTCAGAGACACTCATTTCTCCTGAATCCGACTGAATGTGTATGTGAGGATGTGCATGTACTGGCACTCCTGCCTTCAGTTTGAGGCAATTTCTATGATTGCTTGGAGGTCACCTGTCAACCTTTTGATCCAATAAATAAACAGCTGTAAATATCTTGTGAGATTGCGCGCTGACCGCCCCTATATAGAATGACATTTGGAGTCCAATCAGCTGCATTTCATACCTTCTTCAATTTTTCTTTTTTTGCCACTTTCTTTTGTTGCTCTCTATAAGGCCACAGAGTTGAAGGATGATCGCAGCCCATCAGACGCAACAGTGATGACCACCTTCACCATCCTATTAATTGACAAGAATGACAATGCCCCAAAGTTCAACAGCTCCGAGTACCGGGTTCGCATCACTGAACTTGCCCAAGTGGGCTTTGCCCTGCCTCTTTTCATCCAGGCAGAAGATAAAGATGAGGTAAGTGAATTGTTTCCTTACTGCCAGACAATGTTTATGTACTCTACAAAAGTAGCTCAGCGTGTTAGCATTGCACCACTGCCTGTCTTTACAGAAGGTCTCTATGGGTCAAATACTTTATCTCATGCATGCAAAAGGAAAACTAGGGTTTTCTCTTTGTTGTAAGCTGAAATTTGTAAGTGCATACAGATACACAGATTAGAGAAAATCTGAAGATAATAATAATTTCAGATAAAACTGGATTTGAAATCAGCTTTATCTGACTTGGAAATACGGAAGTGAGGTTTAAAGTCAGACGTTCATTTGTAAAATCAAAAACCTATAAAACTGTCCTGCGTAAAAAAGCCCCAAAACCTTAGAAATATTTTTGCAGCTCCTAAAACAACTGCCATTGACTGGAAAAAGCTTTAAATGAATGTGGAGGATTTTATTTTTCACTTTAATTTGAAGACTCGTTCAATGCTTTGCTATTAATGTGGCTAAAGCATCTTAACCAGATTTATGGTTATACTTTGAATATTGTTCAGTTCCTTCAACCATAAAGAAAGTGGTTTTCTATGGAGGTAGATCAGTCTTAATTTTTGAGAAATACACATGTGATTCATACGTGCACAGGACAAGATTCACAGACGCAAAGAACGATTCACACAAGCAAACAAGAACCACAAATGCACAGAACACAGAATAGTTCCATTATTATTAAAAATCTTAACTTAAAGACGTGATTCCAGCATTTTAAGGGCGCAAAGTGAGCCCCCTGGTCCTTTTCTACCCATCCCTGGACTCCTCCCTCTGCCTGCTCCATCACACTGCCACACATGTAGGATCTTGCGTAGGGGGTCGTTACTGGAGGGTCCCATCTTAGCCCATCTGATGACGTCCCCCACCCCAATTTTATTTTGCATTTTAGACACTTTCATCTACAACATTTTCAGAACACACATCCATGTAGGGCATTGTCTAGGGGTGATGTGGGGTAAGGATACTGGCGGGGGGGTTATTTTATGGGGTCTCACCTTGGATGGCTCCCCCCCAGCTCCTCTCGCATTTAGACTCAATTTAGACATTGAGGGTTCTGGGTTGTCGATTGGGGGCTGTGCTGGCGCCTCCTGTCTTCCGGAGGGGGGGTGGACTGTGCCGGACACCGCCTTTGGTACTCCCGGTTTTGATTACACCTGAGAATAAGACGCAACAACACAACATTTTTGTGCTTCCACAGGCAGGATCGGAGCTTTTCTCACACCCCTGTTCTCCGGTTGTCGCCAGAAGTCCATGGCCTGGAGGAAGAGCGGGCTGCCTGATCCGGGGTCTTGGTGGGGGGCTGTTGCGGGGCTTGGGTGGCCTGCCGGTCCCGGGGCTGTCATTTCTGCTCTCGCCAAAGCGGGGTGGGGGAGGGGTGACTTGCGTATTGAGGGGGAGAAAGTGGCCCTGTGAATTATTTAGGGGTGGGGGTTGGAGGCTCTGGTTGGGTGGCTTGTACTGGGGGTCGTCTGGTCTGGGTGCAGGGTGGAGGGCCGGGTCTGAAGCCTGAACTAGATGGGTTAGTGTGGCGATGACGCTGCTCCCTAATTCCCACATCCAGATTTCAGGTTCACTACTGGGGAGTGTTATGTATGAATGTGCATCCGCCTTTTTTTGTTTGTTTTTTTTACTTGTCATGTTCGGGTCTGAACTGCTCCCTCTCCCAAGAACATCTTAAGTCTCTGCTAAGTGTGGAGCCCATTCCCCCCTGTCCTGCCCCCCTCCGATGGCTGGCCTGGGCTTACGGTGCACTGGTAGTGCTCTGTCATTTCGGGGTGGATGCCCGGGCGGATCCTGGCTTATTCTTGGCGGCTGCTCCGTGGGGCCTGGCCCCCGGGCCCAGCCAGGGCTCTCACCAGGGGGCGGGGCGCCCTTGGGGCCTTAGGTCCCTGGGGCCCATGGCTGGATATGCTTCAGTGTGGCTGGCTGCCGGCGGAGCCTGCGGACTCATCCCCGCAGCTACTGGAGGTTCCGGCATTGCAGTGGCATGGGGACTTCCTCGGGGCCCTCTCTCCTCCTCCCTTGGTGGGGGTCCGATTTCCTGGGTTGGCCCCTCCTGTGCCTTTGCTCTTTGGGTGCCTTTGGACATCTGGGGCTTTAGGTCCTCCGGTGCTCGCCTTGGTGGTCTGGGGGGGCACGTCTTTTGGCTCTTCACAACCACCATTGAGCATTTTTCCTTTGGATAAACTTTACATGCACAAGTGCACTTCTCACAAACTACAGGTGCTTATTTCCAGGTACTCAGAGATTCACTTCCATACAGAAAGCCCATATTCTTATCTTCAGCTACCACAGTATACATGTCAGATTAAATAATACTACTTATATACTTCAGCTATAGTATCAAGGTGTTACTTTACTTGCTGCATAACTCTTATAATATATCCGTTGGTTGTGCTGTTCTTTTACATCTCTTTGCAGCTGATGAAGCAGACTGAAGATGTTTTATCATTATCTCCCTTATATCTCCTCTTTCTTTCATCTTTTCTCCTTATTTTCAGTTTTTCCTTTCCCTGTTCTACTTAAATTGCAGTGTCCATATAATCTGTAATACACCCTGCTTAATTATAATAAAGCTAGTTATATGCATAAATCAAGCAGAACACTATGGCAATAGCTGTACTGCTCCACTTGTGAAATCAAAATCTGTTGGGCTCTTTTTTGGCATCTGGACAGTTATTCGTATTGCCACATCGCCAGACAGGACACTGTTAAGGGAAAAAACAACTAGAATGAGACAAAATGGAAATAAAACCAATGAAAACTCAAAGATAAAACTCAAACAGAACCAAAACCATGGCATAGGGTTGTTTAGTTAAAACTTAACCTCCAACTAACTGCAGGTTTTCCTCCTCTTTTACCCTGTATTTTGCACCAACCTTGTCCACTTCAATTCTCACCAGCCTTCTTGTCACTAATGAATTGATAATGAAAAGCATCCCTGAACATTATCCTGCCACCACCATGTTCCACAGGGCGGATGGTAGATTTAGCTTAGTTGGTTCAAGAAGGGGATTGCTATTTATTTTCAATTCTTTCCTTTTGTTTTGACTGATTGTAAATGTCCAAACAATGAAATCAGTCGTTACTAATCAGCTTTAACTCGTGAACTTAACCTGGACACCAAATTGTACACAGAAAGCAGTTTTCTGAGCCATTTCCGTCTCCCTCTCTCCTGCTCCTCTCACACATGCACATGCTCACTCACACCAGCGCATTGGACTCAACTACAATTTAATTTGCTCTGGAAGAGATGGGATAGAGCATCAAATTATACCTAACGAGGAAAATCAATCACCATGGGTGCAGATAAGCCGAAAGCTAGTCAACTCTGATTGATTCAGGCACAGCAGCTGCCAGGGTGGAATTTGACAGATAACTGCAAGTCAAGTGGATAAAGAAATAGGTGAAGACATGTGGAAAGCTGAGGAGAGAAGAAGGGGAGACAAGAAGAACTCGAAGATGATTGAACAGAAAGTCACCTGCAACAGAGCAAAGTTAGAAGTCTGAATTATAGGTGAAAAATGGTAAAAGAGGGAGGCAGTGAGGAGGAAAAGAAAACAAATTAAGGAGAAATAGTGGGAATACTTAGAGACAGGTCTGTTTATCCATTCAGGGAATGTTTTGTTTATGCCTGTATTACACTATCATGCAGAGACAAAAATACAGCAAGCGTGTGGCTACATGTAGGCTTGGGGATAATAAGCCCATTTTTCTTGTGATAAGAAGTATCACTATAGACTTCTATGCAAACTTAACAATCGTCATGTTAAAGTGGTTTCTAGAAACCATCAGAAATCTGCAGTTTGGGAGCAAAAGTGCTCAGTTGGGAATATAAGGGACAATTAGATCTCTGAGATATGATGGAGCTTGATTATTTAGTGCTTCATAAGTAGTAAGAGAAAAAGGTGATCTCTTTTTATTTTATTAGAACTCTGGCTCTGTCATGTTGGGGTCTAGGCGTCTAACCCACATGCAGAAATCACTCTTGAGGCAGGGAAAAAGTTAAATGATTTATTTAACAAAGTTCACAAGTAAAAGGGTGCACAGGTTCTTGGTTCGTCAGACTGGTCACGGGAGGGAAGCCACTGAGGAGGACAGAGCAGTTAGAGTGGATCCAGGAAACTCGCAGTTTACAGATGAATGGGATAAATACCTGCTCAGAGAGGAATCTGATCAGCAGGGGGGAACCTTGTGGGTCCAGAGGCTAGTCGTCAGGCAGAGGGCTGAGGGCAGAGGCAGAGACTGAGGGCAGGCAGGCAGATTCCAGACAGAGATTATTTTCTCCAGGATGACAGATTTCCAGATAAGTCAGGATCTGTGAGGCAGAAGAACACATGATCAGATTGGTTCACAAAAATCAGGGTTACAGATCAGAGAAAGCTGGCTCAGGTTTTGCTGTACCAATACTGGCAAACACTCTGGCAGGGAAGTGTCAGCCTCCTCCTCTTTAAGAAGGGCTCCTGATGAGCAGATGGGAAACAGGTGTCGCAGTCAGCTCATGCCCTCAGGAGAGATCTCGTGCGCCCTCTGGTGGAGAAAGTAGACAAGCCTCCAGATCCCAACAGGCTCTAGTTTCTCAGCATCTCCCCTGGCCAGGATACTTCTAATTTCTGAAATATCCTAGAGCTAAAAGAAGAACATTTTAGAAATATGTTTGTTGACCTTACATGGGATATATATAGTAGCCTATATACAGTGCATTTTATACATTTAAATATATGTATACAGTTTATATCCCATACAGCTTTTTCTTTCTCTGGCACATTCTTCTTCTCCTTTGAGTGTTTGAGCTGATGTAATGAGTAAATTTCTCCATTGTGAGATTAATAGGGTCAATCAATCATTCGCACCTGAAGACTTGTTTAGCATTAAAGTGTTCCCATTTTATGGGAAAAAACATTAAAACATGCACACTGCAAAAATGATCTCAAAATGAGTAAAAAATGTCTTAAATTAAGGGTATTTACCCTTATTTTGAGCAGGTAAATAAGATGATTTGCCAATGGAATGAGTATTTTTACTCTTAAAATAAGGTATCTAGATAAAATGCACTTGAAATAAGACAATGCAATTGTTTTTTCTTATTTTAAGTGTAAACTGTCTTGTTCCATTGGCAAAAAATGCACTTAATTTAAGAAGAAATGACTTATTTAGATTTCATTTTTTTGCAGTGCAGGACCTCAGCCATTACAGAAATGACAGACAATCCTGCTCTAAACAATTCCCCTTATTATAAAGCAAATCTGCGATTCCAGTGTTTCCCAAACCTTTAGAATGATGTTCTTATTGGATTTCCTTGTATTGAGCTCTATCCTGAGTTTCCTCAATTGTCACGTCTTGGTTGAGGTTTGAAGGACCCAAATGCAGAGGCAGAGAGGCTGAGGTGAATACTTGTAGTTTAATTATGAAAATGGTTAACAAAGGCAGCCCAAAAATCCAACTAAAAATGTAACAGACCAGAACCATGGAGACATCAAGGGAAAACACGCATAAGGAGCCAGGGAGAGATCAGGTGAGACGACCACAGCAATGACAGGACCAGCAACGCAACGCAGAGTGACTGCAGAGGGAGAGTATAAGGCCCCGGTCCACACGAAGTCAAACCCTGGCCTAAATTCACAAATTTTTCACAAACCAGCCTCTCATCCACACTGAAGTCCGGCGCTTCGGGGTCTGTAAACGATCATCTTTTTTTATTAAGCCTTCAGACTGGGAAGATTTTGAAACGCCGCATTTATTTTTACACATATGCTATAAGCCTTCTAAACACGCATGCGCTGGCTGACTTGTATCACAACAACAATGGCGCTTCTTCTTCTGGAATATCTCCAGGAAGAACAGAGCAATATCGACCACATAGTTCAGCACCTGAATTTGACTGAACCACTTTAAAATGGACCCGCAAGAGGGCCATTTTCCGGTTTTCCGGTTTGGTTGTTGTATAAATATTACTGCGCATGCCCAACATTTCGTTGCCTGTTTTCACCTATTTTGCTTTGGCACCAGAGCCACTTACAGGCCTGGCATACATTTTGCAGCTTTCATGCATTCATGTGGTCGATCACATTTATTTTACGCCTCCGTCTTTAGAGACAAACGCTCTGGAAAATATTAGCGCTTGCTGCGTGTTTGTTTTGACTTCGCCGTGTGGACGGGCCTAAGTAGCTGACAGACAAAGGGAGGGCTAACGAGCTGACAAGGAGCAGGTGTGAGGAGACAACGAGGGAGCCAAGGGAAAGGAAAACACACACTTAAGGGCACGTTGGGTTCAAACTATGCATAGCCTCATCTGATTGTATATTTTAAACCATATAATTTGGATTAATTTGACCTGAGTTCCCTTTTCAAGACTTGCTATGATTTACATAACTTGTGCCAAGCTGCAAACGGGATTTGTATCTTTATCTTTTCTCAACAGCGGCCTTGTCCTTGTAGCTCTAACATTAAAGCCGTATCTGGAGTGTTTACTGATAGGTGTTAAATGTGGGGATTCTTCCACCTTTGCTGTTTATCTTTTGGCCTCCTTCAGGGTAACCAAGGGCTCTTCAGCTAGGTTCAATGCTGTTATTGATATAGATGTAAAGCTTGTATCTATTCTTCCTGCCCATGCATGTTATTTGAGAATAATCATCTTTTTTTTTAGCAGATTTTGAGATGTTATCGTCTTGAAACTGTCTGTTGTTTTTAAAATACACACACACTGGTTTGCAACCCAGTGCTCAGCACTTTTTGTGAGTGTGAGGAAATACAAAGAGACGTTTAATTTCTGTCTCACTCGCATTGTTTCTTCTCGCTCTCTCTGTGATTCTTTCTGCTCGGCTGGCATCTTTAAAACTTTTGCTGCCAGAACTTGTCATTGAACTTTGTGGCAGCCGTGTCTGACAGGATGCTTTTATTGGGGGCTTCTAGAGGCAATACCAAATGGACGGGCAATTACGTTTATGGCCAGTTTGAAGTGACATCCCTGCATATTGGATGGTCTTTTAAATAGGAGCCATCAGCTACAATGGTTCTCCCAGAGCTGAAAACAAAAACAAGGGGGCTATTTGAACTGTCAGCATAATGCCAACCGACCACTCCACTCGTCTCCCTCTGTTCACCACAATGACTGCATGATTGGCTGCCCTGCAGCTTTATATATCAAACACAGGAGTGCTCTGGCAAAGGTTTCTTACCTCAAGACAGTGAGAGGTTTTTCAGTGCTGTGATGTCACTCCTTAAATTGGTTCAGATTTCCCAGTGATGCTCTCACTCTTTAAATGTTCTGTTCGAAGGAGGCTTAAGAGAAAGAGTTTTTTTTTATCCTAAATGTTGTTCAGATATAAACACTAATCAAACAGTGCTGATCTTATTCTAAACACCAGCCCACTAGTTCACATATTTTAACAGACTTCTCAGTTCAGATAATCTGCATATCATAAACATTGTCTTGGCAACTTGTCCTGTGTCAGCTGGAACGCAAAAGCAGAAAAATGTATCTGTATTGGGGCAGATAGTCATGGTTGTCATCTGTATTCATATCAACGTTTTTTTTTCTGTGTATAAGTCATAAAATACAATGATTAAAGCTCCATGTTTTAACAGCCTCGGCCAGCTTGGCCATATTTTTCTCAAAGTTATTTAAACATATTTGTGGATAATGTTTGGGGTTTATTATATGTAGCACCCCGTTTTATGTTTTGGAAAAAGCATAGCACTCGCAGCTAAGCTAAATATCTGTTCAGGATGACAACTTTTGGCCACATGTTTTAATAGCTTTATGTTTAATGCATTTCTGCAGTCTCTTTTGCTTTGCATTGTATTTATGTATTGTGTTAGCAAATAAACATATGCAAACTGCCCTGCCACCTGTGCAGAATTCATTCAGACAATAAATGCATGTTTTGATCATAAGTAAGGAAATGACTACAGGAAAACAAATCACTCCACTAAACCTGCACATACCTGCAGTCAGAGTCATAATTAAAATGTTTATAACAAATGAAACTGTGAGAAACAAGGTTGGATAAAGACTTAAGAAATGTTTTTATTGTTGGCGCACACAGTGAGAAGGAAGGCATTAGAGGTAAAAACCCACTGATCAAAAATTGGTTTAAAAGACGACATGATTTACGCCCAAACATCTACATTTGGTTGAAAGGTGAAAGCGGGGGAAAGCCATAATTTTCAGATTGTTGAAAGGATGTTGAAAACCCAGTTTTCAATGTCTTTTAATGGACCAAAGTGGGATAAAATCAGACCGACCAAATACGGCCCAATTTTCACCATGTATTTTCTGGACTAAATCAAGACCATGACGGACCGACCAGATTTTGCATAAAAACCAATGTCTAAATCAGGGGTTTTCAAGGTTTTCCAGGCCAAGGACCCCCAAACTGATGGCCAGATCGAGCGGGGACCCCCTATTTTATATATATTGCATGAAATTGTGTAATATCAAACTGGTCCTATAGTCAGTCTATTTCATATAGTGTCATGTAACGATAGTAATTTCTCTGGGATTATTAAAGTCTGATTCTGATTCCTTGTTGATGGGACAGGTGTTGTGAATGAAACGGTGCCCAGCTTGAAAGAGCTCCCGTGTGCATTGATGACTGAAAGATATCTTCTACCTCCATTTATCTGTTTATTACAGTGTGTTGAATTCATGTTAATGTGGATTTAAAGACATTTCAATTAATGGAAAAAGAATTCCAGGGGGGAATATGAAAAAAAAGTCTAATCAACCAAAACTTTTGCGACCCCCATGCAGTACTTCCCCTACGGGTCACGGACCCCCTGTTGAAGACCTCCGGTCTAAATGACATCTGGTGTTTGAGGGAAAGGGTCTCTAAGGGTCTCTACTGCTAGAGACCCTTAGAGACCCCCTCGTATTTACTCCCATAACAGCCATTAGACATTTTCTACAAGCCAGGAGTGATGACAGCAATACCGATTGATAAGCATGGTGGAGATTCTGTGGTGCAATTGCCCCATTTCTCTGTTGCCCTGGGAAGGTTGTGGGAGTGCCTGGCATCTTTTACCCTTTGATAAACCAAGATAATGATGACATAAGGCAAAATACATCCTTTTTTATAGTCATCTCACTCCCAGTGTCCAATCATACAAAAATCCTGTAGATATGAGGTGAAAAGTGAGGAACTAGAACTCTCTACAAGTAGAGATTATCCAAAGAGGAACAGTGTCCAACCATGATAAATGATGGATCTGTGTGTAGACCTGTCTCAGTGTATTCTCTTTATCAGTTTGTATGAAATCGTACGAAAAGTTATGCACAATATTTTGTAGGTTTTTGACGTTTTTTTTCATCGTATTTCGTCGTATTTTTACGTCTTGCCTCGAGACAAGATATCAGTGCGCATGCGCATCTTACGCACCATTCAATAACATACAATCTGACATACAATTAACCCTAACCCTAACATACAAAACAGCAAGCAACCTAGTGAGAGACATCATGAAGTAATTATTGCACTGTGGAAAGCTCGTCCGTCCCAGTTTTACGTCCGTCTGCTGATCTGCTTTTTTCGTCTGGCTGGCTGTGCATGCGCATTGATATGTTTTTTCTAGGAAAAAACGTCAAGAACCCACGAAATACTGTGCATAACTTTTTGTACGATTTCATACGAACTGATAATGAGAATATGTTGCCTGTCTAGAGATAGACTAGAACACTCTTAGTAAACACTGCACACCTGCACGCTAATTGAACAAGACATTGTCATCAACATCAACATATACGAGATTGATCCAATCTCGAAACATGATTTAATCTAAAATGTCTGTTTATGGGATTATGTTCCCAAGGAAAGTAGAAAGTGGTACATCATGATCAGAGAATGAATTTGTTGTAGTTGACAGTTCAAGGATACTCACCAACAGAAAATACTAGAAATTATTTGACTTTGATGTCCAGAGTTCTTTTTTTTTATCTGTTTTTCAATTTTGAAATGTCCTTCTTTTCTATCTTTTTTTCGGCAGGGGGTGAACAGTATGTTCCAGGTGTTTTTGACTGGAAACAATTCGGAATACTTTACCATCTCCCCCACAGCGGTGCAAGGGCGTGCCGACATCCGCGTGAGGGTTGCCTTGCCACTAGATTATGAACAGATTCGGAGCTACAGCTTTTCGGTGAGTTTTCCTTTTCATTTTGGGTGCTTTTAGTATGTCTAAGTAGACATACATAATTATACTTGTGTTAGTACAGATGAATTAGATGCACCATTGGGTAATACACCATATATTACAGTTTAAAAGGAAAATTTAAAAAATGTGATCCTTTTGAACCAAAGGTATTGTGAATGTCTTAGTTGAATTTACTTGGTGGTAGGTTTGGAGACAAAAGTTACTATATTTATTGAAAATGAAAGTATGTACCTTTTGGGGGCCGTATTCAAAGAAAGAATAAAGTTGCAGAAATCTTTTGCATATTTATGAAACTTCACTGCAACCACTTGTACTTGGTAATTGTTTTATTTTCACCTGCTTGTATACCTAAAACCATGAGGAAATGTCATAACGACAGAGTGGATGGTGTACTGCTGAGGATAAAGACCAGGGTATTATTAAATTTTGCAGCCTGGAACCGTTGGGTGATATATCATCACCAAAAGTGTTGTTTTACAGTAGATGTAGATACCTATAAGTGTTCTGAGCTCCTTTTTCCTGCAATAAACATTACCATACAAGGCAGAGCATTGATGTGCACTAAGAGGAAACTAGACTTGGTTCTCTACAATGGGATCTGCCAATGTGTCCAAGAATTTCATCTCAATTCGTAATGACAGATAGGCTGCCAGTGAAACACAAGCTCATTAGAGTTTTTCTTTTTTTTTTTTTATCTCTTCAAGGTTTTCCTTCCCCCGATAATTACTGAACATTCTTTGGGGAGTGGCAGCCTAGTGGTAAGAGCGTTGCGCTTGGATTCCTGGGGTTCTGAGTTCAAGCCCCACTCCCACGGACTGCCACTCTGAGCAAAGAGCCTTAACCCCACACTGCTTCCCGGGCGCCACACAATGGCATTCCACTGCTCCCCAAGGGGTTGTGCTAAATGCAAAGAGTTCATTTCATTGCTCTGTACTTTTGACTGTGTAATAACAATTTATTGCTGGAAAGACAAAACAAAAAAACAACCCAGATGCAGAAATGAAACTCTCCACAGCTTCTCCACACACTTTTATAGCTGTAACATAATCTCAAGATGAACTGGCATTCATCTGTTGAATGTGTTGGACTAGCTTCCTCGTCACTGGCACCGTCCTTTCAATGGGTCCTCATATAAATTTCTATTCTTCATTTCATCAGCAGCAAAGCAGCTGAAACAGATGAACAATCCTTTCTGATATTTAGTCATTTATTTGAACAAACATTTGACGCCATTGTACTGGTTTTACAAAAGCAATTTATTAATTAACATTAGGGCACTGAAACTACTACAATGGCCAACCAACTGGACATTGGGATCATTGATAAGCACCCGTAGTAAATGATCTGGTCATGCCCAATGATGTTAAAATCTGGAAATAAAACATGAGAAACTGGAGAAATACAAGAATTCACTGTGGTAATTTGAGCACTCAGCCGTCATTGGAGAGGTGGCTCCAATAGACCAGTGTATTCTCATTATGAGTTCGTATGAAATCGTACGAAAAGTTATGCACCGAAACGTTTTTGACGTTTTTTTTCATTGTATTTCGTCGTATTGTTACGTCTTGCCTCGAGACCAGATATCCTTGCGCATGTGCATCTTACGCACCATTCAATAACATAGAATTTAACATACAATTAACCCTTATCCTGACCCTAACCCTAACCCTAAGATACAAAACAGCAAGCAAGGTAGTTAGAGACATGAAGAAGTAATTATTGCACGGTTTTTCCCAGTTTCACGTCGTCCAGCGGATCTGCTTTTTCGTCTGTCTGCCTGCGCATGTATGCAGTATTAATCTGTTTTTAGGAAAAACGTCAAAAACGTGCGAAATATTGTGCATAACTTTTCGTACGATTTCATACGAACTGATAATGACAATATGTGGAATAGACAGATAGAAGATAAAGCAGTGCAGACTGAGGAACAGCTAAGATACTGAGAAGAACCCTTAAGCTCCCTGGCCTCTGGTAGAAGTCCTTAGCCTGAGATGAAGAAGCGCTGCCCAGGAATTACGAGGAAGACAGATTGAAAATAAGATGTCGTCAAATATATTTTGTACTGAATACAGTAGTAGCCATTCAAAATTTCCCCTTCTTTCCTTGCTGGGGGCCCTTGGCTGGTACCTTGGATGGTCCCTTACAATTCCTTTTTTAAACATTAATATTTGTACTAAAAATACCCTTTCTGTCGTGATTTGTGGACATTAAGATCTAAGAAGTGTTATCTCCTCGGTCAGACCCTGTAATTCATCTAAAGGGGTGTGGAGTCAGAGTAAAAAAATATGCAAGAGGGGGTCACTCCAGTGGCTGGAAGAAGTTGGAGGGGATTTTGTTAGGAGTTGGAGGGAAGTTGGCTACCATTCGGCTGGCCTTTGACTGGGAACGGCCATTTTGAATGGCTGTTACTGTATGTAAAACTATAAAAAGGCAACACTCTTGGCAATATAGTTTATGTTAACTTAGTTAACTACTCTATTATGCTGAGGCTATAAGCTATTCTCACCATGTACTGCATTGAGCTAACTGTGAAGGGCAAGTGGTGAGATGGGATTAAGCCTTAATGTGTCTGAATGTCATGCCTTTTATTCAATATGTTACATAAGCGTGTCTTTCTTTTATTAAATAATTAAATCATCTAAACTTGTTCTTTACCCTCCCGTTTGTTCTACTAGCTGTATGCCAATGAGTCCATGTCAGATCATGTGGGGTTTGCTCGTGTCTTCATTGAACTGATCAATGAAAATGACAACCGGCCCATCTTCAGCAGACCTCTGTATAACATCAGCCTTCCTGAAAACACCGCTCCTGGTACATCACTGGTGCAGATCCTGGTGAGTAGAGTATAAATTTACAGTGTCTCCTTACCTCGGAATGTTCTAAATTAGTGATCAGCTGGGTTTCATTTACGGTTATATATAAAAAAAGAAAAAAAAAAACTTTAACATAAAGAAGCGTCCAGCAGAAAGAGCATCTGCAAGGACTGACTGGGGTTTTAGCAGCCAGAGGAACGTTAAAGTCATTTTTTAGGAGTGAAACTCTTGTGTTCCCTAAGTTGTGATTTGGTCATCTTAACTTTTGCACATGTTGGATTGTTTGCTGCCGTTAAATCCAGGTTACCTCAGATAAGAGTACTGGTCTGGGTTATTTTAATGACATTCATTGCATTCGTTTCAGTACAATCCACTGGAGTATTTTCGCCCGTTTGCCTTTGCAGAGGATTGTTTTGGCAGGATAAAGGATTCTGATGATTATCCTGAAACTGCCGCTTATAGCTGGAAATTAAATCTTTCTGTTGTACATTTAAACCTGCTTGCTGGTAACGAAAATGAAGCCCATAAAAGCATTGTAGAAATAACACATTAAATTGGATTTCTATTACGTGATTGTCTTAACATCAGCTAATATTGCAGATGTTAATAAAAAAAATACATAGAGAGCTGTCTTTTTTTCCCCCAAGGCTTTACTTTGTTGGTTTTCTTTCTACAAGGTAAACTGATCTTTAAAGTACTTCATTCTGTACTCAAGCTTTCAGTTTCTATTGGCAGTAGCAGCAGCCATGTTTTAACTATATCGGGAAAGATCTCCAAGTGTTGCCCCATAACTCTGCATTATTATTCATTACCAGTCACTTCTGTGACAATTCACAATCCACTAGATACAAGTGCCAAAAAGCATGGTGTGAAAATCAATAGTGTTTATAGACTGGGTGCTCATGAAATGGAGATTGCATGGCCTAATACCCAATACGTCTTGCTGATGTTGGCCCCATGCCGGGGTGTGTGGCCTGCCTTTGAATCCTGATTGCTGGCAGCCAAGCGCAAGCAGACTGTAAACAGAATGAGATGAGACACTTTGTGTGAGATCTCTGCTCTGGCATCATCTCTGCGCTGCTTCTGTGGAGGAAAACAGCTCCTGAAAATGCAAGCTTTTCTGCAAATATCGTTAATGCTTCTGGTTTGATTACTGAAATACAGACACAAATCCAAGTTTTATTGCAGTTATGTTATACTGCAGATAAATATTTAACTTTTTCAGAGTCGTATAAGTACTGCCAGTTTAGTGTTTACTTATCCATAATTTAACGAGGGAATTAGAAAGAAATTCTGGTCTTTTTTAAGAAAGATGTGTCATCAAGGAGAAAATATAATTAATATAGAAACAGGATGTTTTTTGTTTTGTTTTTTGTCAATGATGACTAATGTATTTTTTTCACTTACCGTACATATGTATCATCATGAATTTAGTCTAAGCATAAAATTATACATCTTTAAATGTTTCAGTGCAATCCCAAATCCTCCTACATGCTTACTTCAAGTATTCACTGAAATGATTTGTGCTTTTAGTTGCGTAAAACTCAAAATAGAATCTGAAGAACAGATTTTATATGGAACCATGGCTCCTCTGTAGCTAAACTTACAGATCACAACAATATTCACAAATCAACAGAATTCTTCTAGTTCTAAAATTCATAATAAAATGAAATAATAATTAATAATTAAAAAAGTCATAGTTTCCTCTAAGTGCACAAAATAAATAGATAATTGAACTCGCATCGGAGATATTTACCTCTGCATTTAACCCATCCCCTTGGGGATCAGTGGGCTGCTATTGTGTGGCGCCCTGTGAGTAATCAGGGGTTAAGGGTCTTGCCAAGGGACCCAGATTGGAAGCTGTGAGATTTGGACCGGGTACTTGACGCCTTCTTTGAGCTCAAGCACACTGTTCTAACCCACTAGGCACTAACACTTTATACAAACTTAGCTTGTATTTTAACAACATAGTGCTTTATCCTCACCATAGGTCACCAAATATTTTACAGGATTAAAGTTATGTAAATAAAATAATTAGTATCTTAATAATTTCCATTATATGTGGGGACAATTTTCATTGTTTTTATGTATATTGATTATGTCTCCATGTAGTGAAGTTTATGAGTCTCTACCATTTCTAGATCACGAATAAAAGCTCATATTTCAATAGGAAATGCAAAATTATTATTATTATTTCTATAAGAGCAGAATACAGTTTAAATTACAAAAAAAATAAATAAATAAATGTCATCCATGGCCTTTATTATAAAAAGCTAGACTTTTTTATTTTTTATCTTTGGGTGTGCCAATGTAGCTCTAGAAATAGATATCCCAGAGCTAGACGATAGCCCCGGTATGACTTTTACCATAAGATTCAGCTCAGTACTTGTATACTTGTAGATTAAACTTTATTGAAAATTATTTAGGGAGTAAAATCGTATACAACGGACTCAGACAGGAAAGTGAGAAAGAAAGAGGGGATGAGAACTAAGGGGACAGAGAAACAGAGACAGGAAAGAGTGCATAAAAACAAAAGAAAATATAAAAAATAGACAACAGAGAAAATATAAATTAACTCCTAAAATTCTGATTCCACACCTGGATGAGATGAGAAGGAAAGAAAAAAGAGATCAAAAAAAGCTTTCAGAGCAACAGTTATCCCTCAGATATTTGTGTGTGTCAACGTCAAAACCTACGGTGATTCCAAAATATTACTCAGGGTGGTATATATCTGTAGCTGTATCGCTGAACACTTGGGACCAAACTACTGTGGTGTGTATGCATGGGAATGCTCATGTATTTACAAAGCTACTTCAGAAGGAAAATGTGTCTAATAGTAGGTGTGGGTGGCCCCAGACTGGCCCTACAGTGTCCTGGATAGAAAAAGAGGTAATACTGGCCCTGGATATCCAAAAGTCCACTGGATCAATGGGACACGGTAGGCAGACTTAGGAATGGCTGCACCGATCACAGAAGGGCAGACTAGAGCACCTGAGGGCCCAAACCTCAAACCGCCCTATCCCCGAGGGCCCGACTGTAGCGGTCATAGTGCCACCTCCACTGGAGGCCAGTAATGCCCAATATGGACCTGGGTAAGAGCTCAAGGGTCAGACCGAGGGCAGGAGGCCTATGGCAAACCAGGAATGGGACAGCGCCCAACGAAGTACCCAATCCGAAAGAGTCTTTGAGCTAAGCTAATACGGTGCTTTAAGTCCTCTATGCCCCCATATGTGACTCATCTCTGATCCCAGGTCCAGATGCTTCTTTAACAAGCTACACGGGTATAAAAAATTTTCTGCCCACTGACAAAAACACACATAAAGTAAATAAACTTATAGCCTCTCAGCTATTAGATTTAAGAAGAAACTTTGGTACGTCTGTAAGTAAGGGTAAGATGTCATAGAGATGGTTTTCTGGTGTCAGCACCATTGTAGCTTTTGTACCCTGCCAGAGCTATTAGAGGACTAAAATACAAAATATTTTGCATTTTTTCAACCTAGCCAAAATTTTCTTTGAATTAAACATTTGCAAAACACTACCAAAATATTATTTATAGCATAAAAAAGTAGTTACAGACTTTTTTAAATCTAAATGTTGTGTAAAATATACTAAATTTGGACTCAATCAGATGAATCATATTTATTTTTAGAATGGTATTAGTGAGAAATTTCTTAGGCGGAGAGGCCATTTTGGAACATTTATCCAAAAATGTCACCAGACTGTGCCAAATGTGTTTTTTACATCAATACTGGGGTTTTGTTAAAATTACGAGGGTCACGTAGCAGCTGGACCCACCGGGTGGGTCCGTAGGGTTCTAGGGGTTAAGTTGCAATTATTTCCTATTGGCTTTGTGGACTTTTTTATATTTTTACCCCAAACTAAATATTTAAAAACAGAAAGTATGTCAGTATTCAATTAGATTTTGGTTAGACAATCTGTGTTTATATTAAATATAAGTGGATTAAACTTCCACACAGAACATGCTCTCTCTAGGCATCCCGATAGTGATTAAACCCACAGTCACTGGTCTTTTGAGGCCACCTATTTGTTAATTCCGGTATAAAATTAACATTTACTTTATATTTGTAGCTTCAGGCTTAAATAATGTGTTTACATATTCCTGTTTACCTTGATTGGGAATAATTTATTAAGTTCCACAGCTGCAATCTACTAAAGGTCCAGTGTTTATTTGAAGGCTCAGGTCTGATTAAACAAACCAAAGCTGCTTCGTACATATAGTGTGGGAACTATGAGGTATTTTTGCTCAGAATAATGTCCTTGTTATCTTGTTTGATTTAGCTGATCAGTGGGAATGGATCCCGTCTTATGACCCTTACACCCAATCACATAATGAGAACTCCATTACTTACCAAAACTCTGAGCTACCAGGTGCAGCGGAGAATTGCAATAATGAATAACGGACATAAATTATAATTAGTGCGGTGAATGTTACCCCATAAATGTCTGTCTGAACTGGGCAGCCGGGAATCATCCTCCACTCTGTGATTTATAAGCTTGTAGAAATAACATTCATCATTTTTTTTTTAAGCTCCACAAAAAGTGCAACTCTGCAGAGTCCGTTCTGCGCACAGCACCAGACGGATAAAAGATCTCAATCGAAATATGATGCTGTAACTGATATTGCTTGATAAACGTCATGGCAACTCTGAGAATGAATGTTGTCCTGGATAAACTGCGCCGCTCGGCGTTATGAATATTACAAACACATTTTCTTTATGGGAGTGCCTGTCGGGTATGTGGTGGTAGATGAAGTGTCATCCCAGCAGACATATGGACTCTATAATGAGGTGAATGGCTGCAATACCTGAAAACCATTAGCAATCTAATAGTGAAATAGAGAAGCAAGAAGTGAGGCTATACTATTAATAAGAAATGAACGAAGGCAGATGCTCTGAAACCAGAGGAGAAAATATCTGTCATTCAGTGAAACAGGGCAGTGGTTTGATGTCTGAACACTCAAACGGAAGAAGGACGACAATTGGGAGGGAAAGTGACCCAAATAAAAGAGAAATTCACAGGTAAATATTTATAGTAGGAAGGGGTGGCTTTGGATCCAAGTTATAGAACAAACCACTCCATAGTTTGGTGTGTTTATTGGTATGTTATGCTTTAAACATCCACAGAGATTTAGGAGTGGACTCTGAATGAGCTCTCATAAGATGAGGGATTATTTTTATTACCCGAAATACTTTATTTGACAAATATATTTAAACAATGAGGGATCATGGACATTTTTATTTACCATTAGTTAGCACAGGCAGCACTTTGAAAAAGTCGGACAGAGCATATAAAAGAAAAATCAATTTAAGTCAATTCAGTTTATTTCTATAGCGCCAATTCACAAAATGTCATCTAAAGGCACTTTACAGTTCAACCAGATCATCCAGACAAATTGATTTAAAGTTTTCTATCTAAGGAAAACCAGTTGATTGCATCGACTCATTAACTGGAAGGCAATCTCTCACACTAAGCATGTGTGTAGCGACAGTGGAGAGGAAAAACTCCTTACACAACAGGAAGAAACCTCCAGTAGAACCAGGGTCAGTGTGAAGTGAACCATCTGCCGATGCTGACTGGGGTTCAAGGAGACAGAAGCAGAGATACAGAAAGAAGCAGAGATACAAAACGAACTTGTCAACCAGCTCCATAAGCGGCCCCGTCCAGGAAACACACAGCCAGGCAGCAAGAAGAGCACATCCAGTTAGTCACAGTCAGAGAAACAGGACTAAAATGATAAAATACACAACAGGATCTCAGTTGGACTTACTTGGCAGATCCACAGCTCCTTGCTTTTCCCTAAACACTCAGAGGTGATCTTGTGCTTTGAAGTTTAAAGACATAAACTGGTGGCTGGATATTTTCCTCAAGGTAATAAGAAAAATGTATGCTTGCAGCAGTTTTGAGAAGTAGGTCAGATCATATGAAGCAAAGTGAAAACTAATCTTACTACCACCATACGTGTTCAGAGGGTTCCATAGGTCCTTAAAAGTCTTAAAAGCATTGAGATTCTTCAAAGTAAAACTAAGGCCTTAATTGGTATTAAAATAATGTGAATAAAGTCGTCTTCGTAGGTCTTAATTTTTTAAAACATCACCGAAGCCAGGATTATTTTTTATTACGATTTATTTTTTGTAATCTAAATAAAACATTAAAATTTAAAACATTTTTTATAAAAAAAAATAATATAACAACTCAGCCCATTATTGGTTCCGTCCCGATAAGCGAGGAACCAATAAAAGCGTTACCTTCGCGGCGGGGACATTTGGGGAGATGCAGCCATTAACTTTTTGTCCGGAAAATATGAGCAAGTGTAAAATTTAACCAAAATTGTTTCTCCAGCCAAGAGTTTCCTCCATGGCTAAAACCAGGGAACATACATGATGAGGCTCAGTGGATTTAGTGCAGAAGTCATTCAAGCTCAGAGCGATGGGAATTAAGGCAGTGGAGTCGCACATGCTGAAGCTACCGAAGCCTAAAAGCGGCGAAATGGAGTTACAGAGAAACAGCCGGTATTTCTCAGTTTAGTTCCACCCGCACATGTCGAAGCAGCGCCTCCACTTATCACCAAATCAGAACATACTCTAAGAAAACCATACAAGAAAAATAGCTGCAAAAAGACTTAGCACTGGTTATGCTGTGGCTTTAAAACTGATTTGTTTTGTTCTCTGCTAAAACAAAGTTTGTGAATTCAATTAAATAATTGTTAAAATATATCTGTCATTTATTGTGTTTTAGCCTTTTATTGTATACTTAGCTGATTTCAAAATGTGAAACATTAGTGCAGTGGTTTATGTTCAAATAAACCTTTTGGGTTAGGAATTATTGTCACAAGCAGGTTTTTTTTGTGTGTTTCTTGTGAATTTGGTCTTAAATTTTTTATTTAAAGTGGCATTAAAAAGTCTTTAAAAAGTCTTGAATTTAACTTCGCCTTATGCTGTAGGAACTCTGGTGTTCGGCTGCTTGGTTTGATGTTCTTTTTTCCTCGGGATGCTAGTTTAGTTTTCCACTAATGCAATGGGAGCCTCACCTTCCAAACAGTGTCATCAGTTGACCCGATATTTACCCCAAAGTCTTAAGGATCTTTATGTTTTCCTGCCAACTTTGAAACAATTCCTTGGTTTATTTTGTTAACAGTGGATTTTAGGGATTTTTTAATTAATTTTAAAGTTTTCTTTCTATCTGAGGTTCTTTAAGTGTAATGTAGTTATGTCCTTATAGTTCTTATTTGGTCTCCTGGATGAATAGTCTAAGTGGGTCCTTTGATAAGTCAACAACTAACCATCAGGTTATCACAGTCATTTTTTGTTGGGCTTTCTTGAACTTTAATTCCCTTTAGAGTCTAATTTCAAGCATTGGGGTTTTATTTAAACATCGAACAGTCTGACCTTGGGATTAATTTCCTAATACACCTGCTGCTAGGAAAAATGGTGCTTGTCTTAAATGCTTTTCCTGTGTTAATAATCTTCTCCACTAAGAGTAATGGAGTTCAAATTGTTCTGAAGTGGCTTTAGAGCCTTTTACAGCATGGTCATTAGAGTGAAAGTAAACCAAGGTTCTAAGAAAAGGACAGTTTTAAAGTTGCAAATGTTTTCTTCTTAAGGAGAATCTTAAAGTATGTCTTCTAACCATTGTTTGTTTTTCCCATCCCTCTCATTTAGTTAGATAGGAAGTTTCAGATCAGATTTATTGCCGAGCAGGTTTGCACTTTCAAGGAAATTGACTTGGTGTTGATGGTGCAGACAAATTAGATATAGATACTGAATAACATTTTCTATAGCTATATACAATAAAAACATACAATATACTGTATATAATATACATTATATAGCTGTATATTATATATGTGGGGAGCTAGGTGCTGAACCCGGATTGCAGACAGCCAGGCGAAAGGAGCAAAGTTTATTTTTGGTTCACAGGCAGACAGGGAAGGAAGGCGTCTCTGGAAGAGGGGGCAGTTTGAGGTGGAAGGTAAGCTCTCTGCAGCAGCTGGAGAAGAGGGAGGAGGGTGGTGTGGCTTGGTAGCTGCAGACTGATTTAGAGCTGGATCCTAGGTAGACAGAGCACAGGTAAGATTAATATTTACAATTTCAAAAGCTGAAGTAATTACTTCCACAAGGGAGAGAAGTTGGCACACCTACCAACTAACGGTGACCATCAGGCAGTGAGCACACAGTAAGCCAGGCTTTAAATATGGCTCCAGATGAAGATCAGTCTCAGGTGTATGCAGCCAGCTCCACCCAAGCCACAACTATCAGAGAGAGAGAGAGAGAGAGCACAACCTAAACTGCACCCAAACAGGCTCAGACACACAATATAAACAGTATACAGTGTGCGTTAATGTAGCACAGGAGATTTGAAGATGCTACGGTGGTGTAGCTTCTAGGTCCTGAACGGGGGAGGGAAAGATGCAGTGTCAGTGTCACGGGGGTCTCTGGGTCTTGTTGATAAGGCTGGGAAGAAACTGTTCTTGTGGCGTGAGTTTGTGGGTTGTGTGCAAGGGATCAGCCACAATCTTCCCTGCCCGCCTCAGAGTCCTGGAGGTGTACAGATCCTAGAGAGATGGAGGATTGCAGCCAATCACCACTGCAGACCGGATGACACGCTGCAGTCTGTCCTTAGCGGTGGCACCAGCCTATTAGATGGTGATGCAGGAGGTGAGGATGGATTTAGGGGTTAAAGCAAAAAAAAAATCCTGAGCCTGATTTTTTTCGACACAGGCAAGGAACTCATATATGTAAATATGTATATACATATATTGCATGAATGATTGAAGACTAAATGTGACTTTTGAAAATCCAATACCAAAAACGGCCAGAAGATGGCAAAAGTGCATCTATATCCAGTGTTGGGTACGTGAACTTTGAAAAGTAATTAGTTATAGTTACTAGTTACTTCTCCCAAAAAGTAATTGAGTTAGTAACTGAGTTACTTCCACAATAAAAGTAACTAGTTACTAGTAAAAGTAACTACTGCATTACTTTTGCGCGAGTGTATGAAATTAATAACTAGGGATGTATAATTCTGAAATTGCTGTGTTTTGGGTTGTTATAGATACTGCAACATGTAGCTATATCCATCCAAAAATCCATCCATCCATCCATCCATCCATTCATATCCATCCATCCATCCATCATCCATCCATCCATCCATCCATCCATCCATCCATCCATCATCCATCCATCCATCCATCCATACATCCATCCATCCATCCATCCATCCATCCAACATCCATCCATCCATATTTCTCCATATAGGCTAATGATCGTTCACGCCTCCCGTAGTTCTCCTGTGGCGCGAGCACAGGGCTGTTCTGCCGCCGGCTTTAGCGTTACGCGCCGCTTCCGACGCTGGCACGGTGAAATCGTGCCGCCGCCATTGGCGAGGAGATGCAGGGGAAACCGTGATCTGATGGGGAAACGCAGCTCGACGTAACACCAGTATTTCCATCTGGAAAGCTCTGTTTTGCCGCTGGAGTCCTCCTCACTCCATCCTCCCCTCTCTCATGACGCCAAAGCACGAGGTCCTATCATGAAAAAGGTTAATTGTGCGACCTGAGTAACGCAGTAATGGGGTGCCAGCAATTGTAACTGGGCGTTACAGTTACAGTAAGAGTAATCATTTTGATTACTTCGCTACTAAAAGGTAGCGGCGCATACTCCCATCACTGTCTATATCTAGTATGAATGAGAGGTCGGTTCGGCAACGGAAGCACAAACCCTTATTTTTATGTCGCATACACGGTCAGTTATTGACGCTGGTACATCAGCTGTTGCCGTAGCACCCGGCAAACGTGTAGTGTGCATTGCTGCAGGAACAGCAGCTTGTTGACCAGGGTCTAATTCATATTTGCGTAGCACCTTTTCTGTTCTCTCTATCGTCCTTCTCTCCAAACACAACGTATTTATTTTTTTATTTTTAACGTCTCTTTGTTGAATGGAGCCGTAAACGGCACAAGCTGACTTTCCGTGTAGAGCTTCAGCACTGTACAACTATCTGTCTGGCGACTTGAGCAAGAAACGAGAGGTGGAAGTACGCGCTTTCCTAAGACCCGCCCCCTTCTTCTTCTGATTGGCGAATAGTGTTAGTTAGACAGCGCTCCTTTGCTACCATTGGCTGACAAAATTTCTTTTTGAAATTTATCGTCCATTTATTTTTGAGTGATTTTCTTTTTTCTTTTTTTTAACCGTGGGTAATTGCTACGAGCCGGAAATCCGGAATGTGGTCGATATACTTTAATCCCAGTGGATTCAATGATGGAGGAGTAGAAGTGCACCATCATTGTTCTTGGCAGGTTGAATTTGTTCAGCTGCTGCAGGAAGTACATCCTCTGCTGGACTTTCTTGGTGAAGGAGTTGATGTTCAGCACTTTAGGTCCTATGTGAGAAACTTGGAAGTTTCTGCAGCCTCTTCCCGCATTATAGAAGGTCTTTACAGGAGTTTGGTGTGTGACTGGAATAATGAAACAAATTAATCTCTGTAGCTGCCGCGACTGTGAAGATATTCTTGCCACTTTGTTGGAGCCATTGTTAAAAAGTGTTCAGCTCATATCTGCCGTGTCTGTTATCGGGGTGGTCTGGAGATAATAGAAACACGCGGCTCAATCTTGTCACCAGAACGCGTTTGCTTTGAGCACCCCTACTGCTCGTTAATGCTTTAGAGAAACTGAACAGTTATAAATGCACACTCCCTTTCACCACTACAGGAAGGAGTCAACAGTAAAAGAAAAGCAAAACATGCTAAATGAGTCAGCTATATGCAGCTGCTCTGTACTCAAGTGATGGGATTCAGTTAGTGTGAATGACAATGTATACACCAGTGATCAGTGGCGCCTACAGAAATGGGGATTAAAGTGTTTTAGAAGTCTCAACCAAAGGTTTTCAACATTACCACTTGTAGTTGTAATTGTGTCATTGTTTTGCTTTAGCCTTTTGTAAAGATGCTGCTACATGGCTCTACATGTTATTTTGGATTTTGACCAATTAGATGAGCCCTTGAATGATATATTACTTACTGTAAAATTAAGCTAAAAAAAAAAAAAAACTTTCGCAAGGTAAGAAAAAAAATGTAAAAAAGCTAATTGGAAAGTTAAAAAGTAAATTTAAAAAATAATAAGCTAAGTCAAAAAGTAAAATATGTAAGTGCCTGTATCAGCATTGATAATCTAAGTTTATTTTGTAAAAATAAAAAAGTTTTTTTTTTTCAATCTGTGAGTGTTTTTATGAAATCTTATGGAAGCACTCATATTTTTCTTAATAGGGCAAGTGGCTGTTTCTTGTTATTAGATTGACCTTGATTTTTGTTATCAAAATATGCATATTTTTAAATTTTACAAAAGTATTAAGGTCTTTTTCTTTCTCGCAATATCACTCTTGACTTGGAATTTAGATTTTCAAAGTATTTCCATGAGTGCACAATAAAGGGTTAAAGGAACCAGTCTAAATAATCACATATCAATAAGCAAGCGTTATTAAAAAAATGTACTATTTACAAGAATAAAGGGACCCATGTTTGTTCGTTCATTGTACGTCGCTTTCACAGCTCACAATGTTTGTTCTCACACCTGTGCGACCCGACGCTCTGATGCGATCTACCTGCTCACACTGCACGCGTCTGGCGTGAGCAGGTATTGAGAGGAAGAGTAAACCTCCGCAGTGAGATGTCGCTACTCTTACTTGTCTATACTTGCGGAAGCAAACCAGTAGAAGAGAAATATAAGGCTCACTGGTATATAGAAACACGCGCTGCCTTGACAATTTGTGCAAATTTTTTCTGCTGAAAGCCCTAAAAGAAAAAGGTGATCATATATTTGGACAAAGACATGGCTGAGCAAACATTCAATTCAATTCAGCTTATTTCTATAGCCAAATTCACAACACGCCATCTCAAGAGCACTCTGTAGCAGATAATTACCAGATCATACAGTCTAATTGATACAAAGTTTTCTATCTAAGGAAAACCAGTTGATTGCATCGCATCTAATTGACTCTAAATAGCAAAATCCATTACACCAAGCATTGCTTGTAGCGACAGTGGGAGTAGGAAAACTCCCTTTAACAGGAAGAAACCTTCAGCAGAAAATCCGCCAGCAAACATGGAGTTACTATGGTCTGTCAATTTTGTTTGAGCATTATTCCACTGAGCCATTTGCCCACAACGGCCTACTGAATTTCAAACATGACCTCCACCATTCTTAGGGGATTGTGTTGGGTGGTCTTTGGAGTTCTGTCCGCCTGTATGCTAGCTAAGCACGATGACAAGGCTGAGGATCAGGCTGAAAGTCTGCCCCAGTGACGATAAATTCCTTAAAACGATGATAGGGAATTGGCCCGCTGAAAAGGGCAAAAGTCGCGTGGTGCAGGCGCCGTGTTTCCGTGCGGAAAAGTCTGGTCACATTCTAAATACAAACTCTGAAAGTACTTTTAAGTATGAAATTATTACATACATGCACATGATGATAAATAAAAACCAGATACAGCACTGGGACTTGATCAACAGCCGACACCGCACCGTCACGTCACACACCGATAGGTGGCAGTAGTTTACATTTAAATGAAAATTACTTAAAAACATTTATTTATTAAACAGCATGTAATAATACTTTCATATTTAAAGTACTTTCAAAAGTTAGAATTATGACCAGACTTTTCCTTTAAAGATTATTAGAGTATAGAATAGTACTATATTTGGGATTTTCAGGAATACTATTCAAAATGTATTCCGTATTGAACAGGAATACGGTGATACTTTACTGTAGTTCCGAGTCTTTTGTTTATCAAATAATAAAGTTCCTCTAAAGCCATATCAAGATTCCTTTATTTTGAACATGTTCTGGAAATGATTTTGTAGAAGTTTGTTTTTTTAGAAAAAGGAAAGAAAAACAATTAATTGGTTCATGCTGAGGTTTGTGACCAATAATTCTCATAAATTTATTTGTAATAAAAATGTTGAATTTGTATTATTTCTATTTCTATAACCACACAACAAAATGTATAATTTATGCACTTCAAAAACGATCTAGAAATAAGTAAAAATTTCTTAAATTAAGTGTATTTACGCTTAATTTGAGTAGGTAAATAAGATGATTTGCCAATGAAATTAGTATCTTTACTCTTAAAATAAGATAATTAGATAATATGAACTTGAAATAAGACAATAGTTTTTTTCTTATTTTAAATATAAATTAAATTGTTCCATTGGCAAAGTGTCTCACTTTTGTCCTCAATTTAAGAAAAAAATCACTTATTTTAAGAAAAAATGACTTACTTAGATTTCCATTTTTGCAATGTGGAGCATTAAATGAATACTATAAAGGAAAGGAAATACTGTTATATACATAATTTCAATCAATTATGACATTTTAGTATTTAACTATATTTAAATGTGATTTCCAGCTTATTTTATCATCAACAATTGCTCCTAGAAATATAGTTTCACCTACCATTTCAACATTAATTATTTTTAAATTCCTATTAAAATTCTTGGGCCTATTTTTTAATCAGATATTGACAAAAAATGTCTCCTCTGGTTTCAGTATCTTTTTACTCTACCTTACTGTGGATAAATAAAATGAGAGGAAAACTCAAACATTTGAAGAAGAAAAAAATCTAACAGGTTAGATGAGAGATAACCTGACAAGCCTTTATCATCGACTATCACTCGGCATGTCAGCAACTGTAAATCTTCACTGTGTGCTTGTTTGTTATCCCTGCGGCTGTGTTTAGATGTGCAAAACTGAGACAGAGGGGCTGTTTGGTGTTCTGCGTTTGGACTTCGGGTCATCTGTATTTTGACAGCATATTTTGACAGCAAGTAATTGGTTTCCTTTTCTGCACTTCTCAAAGCTCCTGCAGAAAAAAAGCAATTTTAGGAGCCAATCAATTCAAATTCAGTCTCGCAGAAGATAGAAAGGCATGTGCAGCTTTAACCCGGCTCCCAGTCTATGAGATGAAGGATAATCTGCTGCTGTAGCTTCTCCTCCGTAGATTCACCTGGTCTTTCTGGGAGATTCGTCTACATCTGAGTGTTTAATATATTTTCTACTCATATCTCTGTTTATGTGAATCCGTTTCAGATGTCAACATCTACAGAAACTCTCTCTCGCTCACACACATGTACACACATTGCAGTTTGCCTGCTGGCTTCACCTCTCTGATGGGAAGAAACACATCATTTAGCCAAACTGGTCAACTGAGAACTAATTTCTCTTTTGTAGTTACTGCCTGAGGACCCTGGGGTTTGCAGAGTTTATATTGGCAATCAGCACTCGTGTGGCTTTCTGTGCAGAACCTTCTTAAAAACTTTGTTTAGTTTCTAAGTGCCGATTTTCTGCTACCTGATTTTCTTCTTACCGTAGTGAAGATTCTCACCATAACAGCTTCATCCTTATGTGCATTAAATAAGCTTGTCTATTTATTAGTTAATAATGAATGTCTAAAGGAATAATTACACTTTAAATTAAGGAAATTGTTATTTTAAGACCAAATTAAAGGTTGTTGGTTTATAGATATCATCCTTGGTAGACAAGTCAGGGTTTAAAGGAGAAGTCTGGTCATATTCAGAATTCAAACTTCAGAAAGTACTTAAAATATGAAAATTATTACATACTGTTCAATAAATGCCTTGGACCAGAAGCAACACTGCGCTGCATTATTTGTGGATCTGTCCAAAGCATTTGACTCTGTTGACCATAAACTATTACTAGATAGACTAATTAACATTGGCATAGGAAACACAGCTATTACTTGGTTATCTTACAGAGCGAACGCAATGTGTTTCTATAGATGGTCTTAAGGCAGACTTTTTAGAAATTTCTATGGGTGTTCCTCAAGGTTCGATTTTAGCCCCCATCTCATTTTCTATATTCATAAATAACATTGGAAAGGACGTGCAAACTGCTAAACTGCATCTTTATGCAGATGACACTGATTTATTCAGCTGCCTCTTCACTGAACCAAGCCATGCATGACCTACAGTTGGCCTTTCAGCAGCTTCAAGTTTCTTTACATGGCCTTAAGTTAGTGCTAAATAGTAAGAAAACCAAATTTATGACGTTTTCAAGGGCTCGTTCCCAATCCCCAGATAATATAACTATTAACACATTAAATGGAGACTTAATTGAAAATGTTTCTTCATATAAGTATTTAGGTTTTTGGCTGGACAACAAACTTTCTTTCAAAGTTCATGTTGAAAAACTTGTAAAAAAGCTGAAACTACGGCTGGGGTTTTATTTTAGAAATAAAACTTGTTTTAACATGTCAGCCAGAAAAACACTTGTGCAGGCTACTTTTTTAAGTGTTTTGGACTATGGTGATGTTGTCTACATGCATGCTGCCTCTAGTACTCTCCACCTGTTAGATTCTGTGTACCATAGTGCTTTGCGCTTCCTAATTAACTCCTATTCCCGTACTCATCATTGTACACTGTATGAACTGGTAGGCTGGCCGTCACTAAGTCTACGTAGACAACTTCATTTCTATATTTTTTCTATACAAGGCCATGTTGGGTAAACTGCCGGCATATTTATGCAATCTCCTCAAGCTAAATTCCAGCCATTTTCATCTCCATTCCACCAGGTGGCGCTCTTACCAGATTCCAATGGTTTTTACTGAGCTGGGGAAGAAATCCTTCTCTTACTTTGCTCCATGGTCCTGGAATAAATTGCAAAACTTGCTCCATTTAAATGATCTAGTCCCGTTGAATGAATTTAAGGCCATGTTAAAATGTCATGTCATTCAAAATGTAACTGCCCTATGTGACCTGTCTTTTCCTCTATGTGAGATTTTGTCTATGTTGTATTTCTGTATTTTAACTCGGTGTGCTGTCTTGGCCAGGTCTCCCTCGAAAAAAGAGATTTCAATCTCAAGGGACTTCCTGGTTAAACAAAGGTTAAATAAAATAAAATAAAAATGCTAAGTGTTTTTAGTTAAGAGTATGCTGATGAAGATTCTCAGTCATCCAGGTCAAAAATTTATTAAGAGTAATGCCATGTTTATCACTGCCACTACTGGTTTGCTGACGTCATCGGTGCGTTGTGAATCTGCAGAGATGGCAAAAGTACAGCACTTCTTTACGTGCATTTCTGAAGTAAAGGCCAGATATTTGTGTTAAAAATACTCTGGTAAAAAGTGGAAGTACTGATTAAACTTCTTCTACTCAAGTAAAAAGTAAAAAGTACAGGCTTGTTAATTTACTTAAAGAGTATAAAAGTAGGAAACCACTTTTTCATGTACCGTTGCTACATTTTTTTAAAATGGAGGTATGCCAATAGAGTAGATCTCTATTGTGTTTATTTTTCAAATCATCTGCCGCCCATGCTATGCTAACGCTATTTAACCACCAAGCTGTACAATGATTTGCCGCCAATGAATACCGCCCGAATCTGTCCATTCATCTTGTAGTGGTGCTGGCCAAATGCAACGTAGATTCTCATCCAATTAGATTGAATTTGGTATTGATGACGGAAAAATAATAACGGTAATTACATTGAAATGATTCAAAACTAAAGTAACGAGCCAATTTTTAAAATGTAAGGAGTAGAAAAGTACAGATATTTGTGTAAAAAATGTAATGAGTAGAAGTAAAAGTCGCCATAAAATAAGTAGTAAAAGTAAAGTAAAAATATCAGAAAATCGCGGTATTTAAAGTACAGTAACGAAGTATTTGTACTGCTACTTCATCTCTGGGTATCAGCTGTTGATCAAGTCCCAGTGCTGTATCTGGTGTTTGCCACAACGCGCTATTATCCAAGTCATGACATATTGCACTAAAACAGCTATATAATTAAACAGGGATGTAATTATTAATTTTATCAATGATTGGATTAATATCACAATTCATGGTTTCTGAAATGATTCACGGACGATTTTGGTTCGTTAAGAACGATCTGATCAGATTCAGAGACTCAAAATCAATTCTGAAAATATTTAATCAATAAAAACCAGTGTGACTGTGAAATTAATACGTCCATACTGGAAATCTACTGGATTTTTGTTCCTTCTTTTGAGGGAACTAAATTAAACTAATATGGGTTTAAACAAACATATAATAAGAAAAAAATGGCAAATACTTTCACATTTTATGTAAAGTTTAATAACATTCCAGATTGAATCAATACGAGGTTAAACTTGTAGTATTATTTTTAATGATTAAGCATTTCTTAAATTAACCCTTTAAAGCCCGATCCAAGAATAAAACAAAACAGAAAATTATTTTTGGTTTGAAGTCCTTATTTGGCCTTTTAACAAAATATGTATAAAGAAAAAACTAAAATAAATGTTTGATATTAATAATTTATTACTATGCTGTATAAGTTAAAAAAAAATGTTGTGTAGTCTTCTGCCCTCTGTTATCAGCAGAGGTGTCAAGGCAATTACAAATACTTTGTTACTGTACTTAAGTACACTTTTTAGGTATCTATACTTTACTCCATTACTTATTTTTTCTTCCTACTTCTGACTTCTACTCATTCTACATTTTCACACAAGTATCTCTACTTTCTGATTCTTACATTTTTTAAAACAAAAGTTACTCGTTACGGCTTAATGTTTATAAATATTTATTTCACGCCATGTGCTCCATCCAATGCAGATCATTGGCTCCATCCACATCTAGTAAAAACTAGTGTGATTGGATGAGTCATATAACGCAAACACTCATTGGTTAGCTAAAGGGAATCATCAGAAGCAAGCAGGTGTTCTTCAAACTGCAAACGCGAATTGTCTATGCCATGCTATTCAGAAAAAGATGTCGAAATGTCTGAAAGGTCGGACACAGGCGAGAGCATATCGGGAGATGAGATGGAGACCAACAAGACCTCCCTCATCCTTGGCCCTATCTCTAAGAATTTTTTGAAATAGTCAAAAAATAGAGCTTTCAATTCATATAGTGGCAAATGGCTATTTTTTTAAAGGTTACTTTTATACTTTTTATACTTTAAGTAGTTTTTGAGCAAATACTTTTTCACTTTTACTTGAGTAAAGAGGTCAAGTTGATACTTCAACTTTTACCAGAGTGTTTTTAAACCGCAGTATCTATACTTACTTAAGTAACAAATGTGTGAACTTTTGACACCACTGGTTATCAGGTATATCTGATTGTGTACAATAGGATTTTGAGCAAAGTTTTTACCATTAAATTATGCAAAAGGTGTCAAGCACAAAACATTTCAGAAACCGTATGTATCAAATATGAGACATTTGGCATTACAGGGTTAAAGTGCACTAAGTGCAATGGATATTTTACCATTAGTTTTACTTGTTGCAGTTTTTCTATATAAACTGGTTGTATCCTTTTGGCCAAAGCGTCTGTAACAGAGCAGGCGAGCTTTCTGCAGAGCCAACGGCCAGCTAATGTTCAGCTCTACAGAAGGAAGGACGCTGCTTCAGGAACTTTGCCAATGGATTGTTAATAATCTCCAGCTCTGTGTCATAATTCTGCCCTTTCTGGACTTTTTTTCTGCTTTCTTTTTGAGTTTTCAGTTACAATTTGATTTATGTCATTCTCTGTTGTCTGGGTTTCATTTCCATTTTGCGTCATTCTTGTGTTTTTCCAGTTTTTCTGGTGTTGTATTTTCGGAGTTATTCTCTGTTACCTCTTTGTTCCCGTCTCCTTTCCCCTTGCTCATGTGTCATAAAGAAAACTGTGCATCTTGCAATGTTTGGCTTTCTCTTAAAGATAAGTTCAGAGTCATAATAGAGATTCATTGAGTATTAATAGATATATTGATCACAATATTGAAGAAAATTCTGGATTTTGGTGAAACTGGGCCTGAACCACAGTAACTAACAGTTACATATTTGTTTTCATGATGGAAACAAATATGTTTCGCCAACGTAGATTGAACACAATGTACTGTTTTTATGACCTGCTAATCTCAAGTTGCCTCTTTGGATTTACATGTGTATTTTCATATATTTAATACTTGCCTGTAGAGAGGAGTGTGAGATGATATGTAGCACTAAACTTAGCATTCTGTTCACTTAGAAAGACCAGCTGCTGTGTCTGCAGTAAGGCTGAAAAAATAATCGGATTAACAGATTACAGAAATAATCGTCAACTAGTTTAGTAACAGATTAATTATTAACTGGAGTGTAGAGACTCTAAAACAAGCCTTTAGCTGACAGAGCGACCCACTTTGAGCAATTATTGTAACACAATTGTAAAAAAAAATATATAAATATTAATAATTCTCATCTTTTAATATGCTCTATCCAGAACTCCTCAAGTGGAAAAGTTTTAGTTTCACCTGGTTTAAGGAATCTTTGGCTATCCGATTATTAATCGATTAATTGAAAAAATGATCAACATATTCATTGATTTGCTAAATAATCCCTGATCTGCTTCTTGACCTTGAGGAATTAAAACTCCACTTTTAGTGCCCGGTTTCTCTCTATCTAGCAGGTGAATAAGTCTTTCAGGCCTGTGCTGTCGCAGAAGGTGGGACAGAAACATTTGGCGTTTTATGCAGGCATGTC
>JAGKQL010000052.1:3231392-3243549 GCA_018398635.1 Cyprinodon brontotheroides
CAATCTACTTTTTCATGATATTCTAATTTTATGACCAGCACCTGTATTTGAACTCGAAAGTAAAATTCCTAACTTTTTGTGGGTTTCATTTTTTATTCCAAAACAGTAAAAGAAACAATCCATTGGACTTTTGTTTTAGGATTTAAGAACGTTTACCGCTTCCCATCCAGGAAGCTTTTCAGTAGTGAAAATGTCAGAAATAGCGTTGGGTTCCAGGCACAATACATGTTTGTTTTGGGTTCCTAAACCCACATGCGAAACACTTTCACGGAAACAGGGAGAAAAAGTTCCAAAAGGTTTGTTGAATTGGCACTGGTGTCAGGAAGGTTATCCAGATCCAGACCGGTCACGACTGGTTGCAAGAGGGGACAGAGGGTTAGCAGATATCCAGGTATGTTTTGCAGGTTGAATGAGTGCAGGTCTGTACCTGTTCAGAGATTCAGGCTGAGTGGCCAGGAGGAACCGAGGGTCCAGAGGCTGAAGGCAGGCAGAGCAGATAATCTTACTATTCAGGATAAAGTTCAACTCTTCCAGTTTCCCCTTCTGGAGAGCGGGCAGGCAGGTTACTGACAGATTGACTTCCAGGGTTCTTTGGAGATCAGGACAGGCTTAGGAAGTGCAGATAAGAAACTCTTCCAGAGTTTCTGGGTTCAGACAGGTTCTTCCTGGGAAGCATAGGTTCAGAAGTCAGATCTTCAGGGGAGTCAGAGAATCAGACAGGCAGGTCAAGGTTTTAAAAACTAACTACTTAACACTCTGGCACTGGAGTGTTGCTCTGCCGCTGCTTAAATGCTGGTCTCCTGATGAGCAAATGAGCCGCAGGTGTGGTGGTCAGCTTCAGCTCCAGGAGACCTAGGACGCCCTCTGCTGGAGAAAGGTGGACAGACCTCCAGATCCCAACACAGGCTTTATACAGGAGCCCTGCAAAGCCTTGTTTTTGCTTAGAAAAATGGGACACCCATTTGTAATGGGGGTCGTTTGGCTTCTTTGTTAGCCTGCAATGCCCCATCGTTAATGTTAGGTTTATTCAAAGATGATTATAAAATTAATGTGTGCTTATGAAACATTTGTGCGAGGGGAATCTCCACTCCTGTCTTATGATCCAGTCAGGAGACCATCCTGCCTTGTCATTCTGATGGAGCGTCCTGTCTTTATGAACTGATCAATTGTTCTGTCAGAACAATACTCTATTTGTAACCATGCGTCATGTTCTGTTAATAAACGCTCTGCGGAGGAGGTCCAGTGGGAGACAGTGTGTTTGAGTCTGGGGTTCAACTGTCTCTCCTTTCTGCAGAAATTGTATCCATAATTGTGTATTTCAGTTCTTCCTGTTTCAAAAAACCTACATTTTATGAACCCGACAGTTAACCACCCCCCCTTTCAGAGACATAGACAGGTATGGGGCATTGCAGGCTAACAAAGAAGCAAAACAACCCCCATTCCTAATGAGTGAACCTGTTCGTCTGGTTCAATTTGCATGTTTTCTAAGCCAAAACAAGTTTTTTTTTTTTTTTGGTCCACTCTATAAAACCTAAAACTCAACGCTATTTCTGACATTTTGAATTGAAAAAGCTTCCTGGATGGGAAGCTTAACATCTTCAAACTTGGAAACAAAGTCCAAGGGCTTGTTTCTTTTACTGTTTTGGAATAAAAAAATGAAACCCACAAAAAGTTAGAATTTTACTTTCAAGTCTAAATATATACAAGCGTATCTCCCCTTAATTATTTGGTTAACTTGGAAACAAAGTCGAATGGATTGTGTCTTTAACTTTTTTGGAATGACCACGACCTGGATGACTTAGAATCTTCACCAGCGTGTTGTTCATTAATCCTTATAAGCCATAAATTAGTATTTTAACACCATTAATAAGAGTATGTATGGTTTTTATTGGAACAGTAAGTTTTCAACTACACATCAACACTGCAAAAAATCTAAATCTAGATGAGTAATTTTTTCTTAAAATAAGTGCATTTGTTCTTGAATTGAGGAGGTAAAAGAGACATTTTGCCAATGGAACAAGACAATTTACACTTAAAATAAGAAAACACAATTGCATTGTCTTATTTCAAGTGCATATTATCTAATTATCTTATTTTAAGAGTAAAATTACTCATTCCATTGGCAAACTGTCTCATTTACCTACTCAAATTAAGGGTGAATACACTTAATTTAAGAATTTTTTACCTATTTCTAGATCGTTTTTGCAGTGAACCTCTCACACTGCAAAACAAATGAAATCTAGATGAGTAATTTTTTCTTAAAATAAGTAAATTTTTCTTGGATTGAGGAGGTTAAAGAGACATTTTGCCAATGCAACGAGACATTTTACACTTAAAATAAGAAAACACAACTACATTGTCTTATTTTAACTGCATATTATCTACTTATCTTATTTTAAGAGTAAAAATTCTCATTTCATTGGCAAATTATCTCATTTACCTTCTCAAATTAAGGATAAATACACTTCATTTAAGATATTTTTACTTTTTTCTAGATCGTTTTTGCAGTGCAGTTTCCCCTTCTGACTCATCATTTCTCTGATATAATATAAAAAATGTTTTGTCTTTTATTTTTTTCTATTTAAAATTCAAAACTGGTAAACTGACCTTTGTTAAGAATATATAAATGCAGTCATTAAAGCCCGATGAGGCGACGAAGCCGGTAGTCGTCAGCCTTCCAGACTCAATTCCCACAGAAGACATCCATTATACGTCCAACTTTTTATTCATGAAACGGCAGAGAAGAATGGATGAATATTCTTTGATATGCATGGACTATAGCTATTTCTATACACATCTTACATGAGGGAGAAAAACCAGACGGGATAGATGCTGACAATTGAGCGTTGCCCCTATGTCTCTCTGCCTCTGCCTCTCTCTGTCGTGACTCACACCACAGGGGTTTATCAGCAGCTGGCAGCATCTCACTCGCACAATGCTTTGCACCAGTGTAACTCGGAGCCCAAATAGATAATTGTCCTAGTGACTGTTGTTAAAGTGTTAACATTTCTCAGCAGCTCACGCAGTGGGGATCTTCTCTGTGAATAGCCAGAGAACTGGAAATGTTGGTGTGAATTGGAGTCTTATTCAGGAGTGGGAGGCTGTGAGAAATTTAAATGCTCTTACTGAATCTGTTTGAAAGCAGCTGTTGTTCCAAGTTCTTGTCATTTTACACTGTTCAGAGTTATTGCTTTTCAAAGAACATCTATCGATCCTCTCCTGCTTATCCAAGATCAGAATGCGGAGGTTACAGGGCTATACATCTTTTTCAGCAGAGATACTCTGCAGCTCCTTTGAGTGGATTTCGGTGTGGCCCCCCCGGGCAAACTAATATATTGTCCTGGGTTGTCTGGAAGGCCAAAAAAACCCTCTAGAAAGATTCCTCCAGGTCGCATCTAAATCAGATATCCTAGACACTTCTAACTCTTTTTAGGGCAGCGATTCAGAAGCTCTTTTCCAAACTTTCCTGTGGTGAACAAGCCACTGGAAAAAATCGAAATGGTTTTTTTTTTCTTTAAATAACTGCATTTGTTCTTGAATTGTGAGGAGGTAAAAGAGACATTTGCCAATGGAACAAGACAATATACATTTAAAACAGAGACAAAACACAATTGCAATGTCTTATTTCAAGTCCATTTATCCTAATTATCTTATTTTAAGAGCAAAATACTCATTCCATTGGCAAACTATCTCATTTACTGTAAATAAGGATAGAAATACACTTAATTTAAGCTACCATTTTCTAGATCCTTTTTGCAGTGCTCTCAGTTGGTCTGTACACTGCAAAAATAAGTGCAAATAAGTGCATTTGTTCTTGAATTGAGGAGATAAAATAGACATTCTGCCAATGGAACAAGATAATTTACACTTAAAATAAGAAAACACAATTGCATTGTCTTATTTAAAGTGACTATTATCTAATTATCTTATTTTAAGAGTAAAAATACTGATTCCATTGGCAAACTATCTCATTTACCTACTCAAATCAAGGGTGAAAAAACTTAATTTAAGAAATTTTTACTTATTTCTAGATAGTTTTTCAAGTGTAAAAGGACGTCCAACCACATTGAAGGTCATTTAAAGCTTAAGTCCAGTCATTTCAATAGTAATAATAATCCACAGCTACCTCAGTAGTCTCTAGACAGTTTTCCAGAATTTAAACACTGCAAAAAATCTAAATCTAGATAAGTCATTTTTTCTAAAAAAATAAGTTGATTTGTTCTTGAATTGATGAGGTAAAAGAGAAATTTTGCCAATGGAACAAGACAATTTACATTTAAAATAAGAAAACACAATTTAATTGTCTTCTTTCAAGTGTATTTTATCTAATTATCTTATTTTAAGAGTAAAAATACTAATTCCATTGGCAAACTATCTCATTTACCTACTCAAATTAAAGGTAAATACACTTAATTTAAGAAAATTTCACTTATTTGTACATCGTTTTTCCAGTGTACCTTTTACACTGGAAAAAAATAGAAATCTAGATAAGTCATTTTTTCTTAAAATAAGTGCATTTGTTCTTGGATTAAGGAGTAAAAGAGACATCTTGCCAATGGAACAAGACAATTTACACTTAAAATAAGAAAACTCAAATGCATTGTCTTATTTAAAGTGCATATTATCTAATTATCTTTTTGTAAGAATAAAAATACTCATTATATTGGCAAACCATCTCAATTACCTACTCAAATTAAGGGTAAATACACTTAATTTAAGACATTTTTTCCAGTGTATGTGCATATTTTTACCAAATATATTTTAATCCACAATAAATTTTAATACATTTCTAATTTTAGAAATATTTCCAGTTATTTGTTGCTTAATGATGCAACTCTGGTAGAGTTTAATCATTACATTCTGTCCCACATTGAGCTAAGTGCCATAAAATAACTCTAAGCTATGTGCAGAACGGGGATTATTCTCTCATTTTGACTGTTGTTTTTTTTCTCATGTAGGTTTTCACTGGATGATGAAACAGGCTGGGTTATTCTACAGGCCAGCCTCGACTATGAGTTAATGCGTCGCTTCACTCTTACCGTGCTGGCAAGGGACGGTGGGGGGGAAGAAACGACTGGAAGGATCCGAGTAAATGTGCTGGACGTCAACGACAACGCACCGCTCTTTCAGAAAGATATGTACGTGGGCTCCCTTCGAGAGAATGAGCAGGCGGTGCAGTCGGTGACACGCATCAGGGTAAGTCGTCGTTAACAGACTTACAAACAAACTACAGACTAGTTTATAAAATAAAATACCAGTTGGTTTTCATGGATGTTTGGCTGAAAGAACGCCGCTCCCCTTCTGAGGTAACAAATTATTCTCTAATTACTGTTCTGTTTATAGCAGCTCTAAAGTGTTTGGTAAACATGCACCTGTGTTCATCGCTGGTTTCAAATATTAACCCAAAACAGACATTTATGTAAGTATTATAGTGCTGCATAAAAACTTCTGATTAGTTTTAACCCATTCCAAGCTGAAATACTACTCAATCAAATACAATTCAATATATTTTTGGAATAGAATAACAGCAGAGAAGAGAATAACAAAACAATGTAACTTTTAATGACAATAATAAAGTTGTCATAGATTGATTCTAAAGGGTATTTGGTCCTTAAGGTCTCTGAATAGGTTTGTAACATTGGTTTGGGCTAAAAATGGCATATTTGCTGTTCTATGAGCCCTAATGCAAGCCTGGTTAAAAGCCTCTTCCTTTTATGGTATGCTCATGAGTATTTAGATGAGCTGTGCTCTGATTGGTTGGTTTACAATGAGCGAAACTGCTGAGCATCATAGCAACAAGCACTCACTCATTGAAACATCAAGTTGTTGATATGGTAGGGTGACCAGACGTCCTATTTTTCCCGGACATGTCCTACTTTTCATACCTTAAAAAATGTCTGGGGGGGTTTTTAAAAATTTCGGTCAACCCCCATACGCCCCAACCCTCGACCACCCGGCGAAGACAACCGGCACATTGCCCCAGCCATCCACTGCGTCATCATTCTTCACTACTAGGCAGACATACTTTAGTATATTCTGCTGCTGAAAAATGAGTCAATGGGGATTCTACCTATTTCACAGGATGCACAGCTTTAAGTAGTAACTAGGTGACCGTCAGAGAGTAAACCGAAACTAATACTGAATAATACAATCTCTGACAACCAGTCACCTGGAACACGGGTTGAACAGAGCATCGCTTTAGACAGATACGCACAGGTTTCACAAGCAACCTCTTCCCCACACCCCGCTCTCTCTTGTTGTGCCTGCACAATTGAAGTAATTCTAAGTAATGTTGCACAAATTATTGTATTGCCTGCATGCTCTCACCTCGCATTAAAAAACACCACCTCGAACAGTCTAATATCCAGGATAATTTATCCGACTCGCTTCCGTGAACAACTATCTATATCAAGGAGACTCCCAGAACTTTCGGGAGAGTTGGGATGTTTGTTACTGGCCCCAAGCCCCTCTCCTTCGACTGAGGATGAGTGGCCATGGCTCTCTGCTGAGGTCCGGTCCAGTCAGCGGTCCAGCAGTCGACACTTCATACTTTCCCACTGGACAAAGAACCTGTTTAAACCTAAACCAATTGGCTTTTAATGGCAGTGGGAATGTCAACCTGGTTCAAACGACTGCAAACAACCTGCGTTAAAGTTGCTTTCAAACACCTTGCCTCCAATCAGAAGGAATAAACATGAGACCCGGGTCGTCCCGCTAATTTACGTCACACCATTGAGCGCAACAAACAGACATCAACACACCGTGCCTGTCGCTTCTGATATAAATAGCCGAAACAACTCCGCTACAGGAAGCAGCACTGGGGAGGGAGGTTCAGATGGAAAAAAGAATGAAAAAACACGGTAGCTGCGGGGGGACAGGGGCTACGCAGCTTAGCAGCAGGAGTCAAACCCAGCTTTTTTCTCTCAAATACGAAGCCCGGCCATATGTTGTATCTGAGCGGGTTGACCCATGTTTGAAAAACCCGGTAATTTTGAGTGGGAAAGAGGCTTGATTGTTCCCATGTGGATGTAGTTCACTAGCCTTGTGAAACGCCATCCTGATCTCGCGAGCTTTTCAAGGTTCCACTGCGCAGATCAGTCTGGCTACTTCCTGGTAAAGAAAATTTGGAGCCGTTCACCAAGCGAACGTCCAATCAGCGTTGGCTTTGAGGCGGGTTGAGGTGTGGCGCGAAGCGCCACAGTTAACTCTAAAGAACATGGCGGCTTCAGCCGATGAAGCTAGCGTTAGCGTAGCTATCGAAAGCTTTTTTATGAAGAATTACAGAGTATTTCTTCACTGAAAAGAAGAGCAAAACACTGATCTGGAGGCTTTTCTCAGAGGAAAAAGATGTTTTTGCTCTTCTCCCGCACTGGTTTCGGCTAGAGTTTGATCTATCAATTGGCTCCTCTTAGAGTGTCGCTCTGTCAGTACATCATATGCTTCGATTGATCTGATTGGTTTTATTTGGCCAGGTCTATCACCAAATATATAGGCCAATCAGCTAACCAGTATTTTAGCCCCTTCCCAAAAATTACGCTAACGGAAGGAGTTCCCAGAATGGATATGCGGAGATAAATCCATCTGGCGGAGTCAGGTTAGTAGTTCTCAACTCTTGAACAAGCAGTTCTCCTCTGAACCAGAGGAGGGCAGCACTAATACCATCATGTTAAAGTTCCTACTTTGGCTTCTTGAAGTTAGCATATTAAGCAAAAACTGTCATAAAAAATACTTAAATTAATAATTCCTAACAATATATTCCAAAAAAATATACAGAATACAGGCTCTTTAAGAACCAGTTTATGTTTTATATGGAAGAGTTTGTCTCTGTCATCTAGGACTATTCTATCTAATTAATGATAAAAGAGAAATGCTTTACGCGTTTACTGTGTATATTATGCAGAACCCTAGATTAAATTAAAAAGCACCAACGTATAAACATGTTTGCACATTTATTAGCAAGGGCATCGTAAAAATCAGGTTTATCTTCAGTGATTTATATGGAAAATGGCAGCCATAGAACGATGGAGCTCAGCAGATGGATGGATGGATGGATGGAGTCTTTGCTCTTCTCAATTTAGGGTCCAAGGTAAAGCCCCTGCAATATAGCCTATTTTCAGCAAATATTTTAATTCCTATAAACCAGCATTAAAAAAATGCAAAAAAGTAAAACCTTTTGCTCAGGTTATGATTCAGATGAAGGACAGTTACCTGTACCTGTTTCTTCTTATTAAATGTGAGCAGCCTATTGCTTGCAGTGTTAAAAATGTTGGTAAATTGCTGGTTTATTAGACCTGATTAAGTAGCAACTCCTTTCCTATCATGTTTTAAAAGATGCAGATCCTGCAAATAACTTCAAGAACCTTATATTTAAGGTCAATTAATCAAAGTGATATATTATGCCGCCGCATGTAAATGTTTAAAAAAGTTAGTCTTTTTAACTTCCGTCGCTGCTCCTTTTTGTTTTCATCAGTTTCACTCTTAACTTCTCTAAGCGTTTTTATGTGCATTGAGGTCCGAAAAGAAAAAGCAGTCATTTGCGGCGTGTTGGCCATCAGTCAATGCAAACACAAGGCAGAGCTACATTATGTTTTTTATTGTAACTAATGGCTCAACGTTTGCTTTGATTGCACCCTGCAAAGAAAAACAACCCTTGAGGCTTGCTCGGGTGTACAGCGCACTGCGTGAACTGGTCTCAACGCTTGGCTCGCTGTGTTTGATTATTCTGAACGCCGGTGATATTAATATGTTGCCCAAGAGGAAAACAGAAGCCAGACACTCAATTGTGTGTATCAGCAAGTTTGCCCGGGAACTTAGATGCTTTACACACAAGTGTTCAAAAACTGCTCTCAGTAGACAAAGCAAAGAGAGGATTTCCTGCTCTGTGGTTCTTGCCTTGGAGGTTTTTGCCTCCTACTGCAGAGGTTCTGCTTTCATTCATTTCCTTTTTCCACTCATCTTCTTGATTTGCTGCCCCCGACTCATTTTCCCTTATGGTAGAAAACAACTGTCTAGTGGGGAAGTATTTGTTAAAAATTGATTTAGAAAGACAGCCCGGAAAGGAAAGCCACTGCTTAAGAACTTGTGGGGGAAGAAAGGTATTGCTTAGTCAACATGTTGGCATTAAATGAAAGCATGGAGATAAGTCTGTTGTGCAGATACAAATGAGTGTCTCTGACAACCTGTCCAGCTTCTAATGATGCCAGTAAGGCCCAGTAGACTCTCCTCACAGCTAGAGGACTCGTTTTAGACTTCCTGCCAAATCAACAATAATGAGATTGTGTCATCATCGCGGTTGAAGCTGTTGTGGATTAGTTCTTCAACGAACGGTTTCATGTTTCCTCTGCCTGCTTGGCTTGTCGTGGCTCAGTTGGTGTTCATCCAGAACTGACGTCTGCACCACTAATAGCCAGAATGAGCTTTAATCCATCCAATAACCTGTCACTGGTGACTGACAGCTTCCTGGCTGCAGACACATGCTCATACTTAAATATTTACTATATTTCAAACATGCACATAGAAACATCTGCTGTGTTACAACTTGTCTTCGTTGTCTTACTTAAGAACTTTCACTAAGACATATGTTAAAAGAGCCCCCACTTTTCCCCAAACTTCTGCTTACTTACAGGCTACCGATGAGGATTCTCCTCCCAACAACTTCCTGACATATACCATCATTTCAGCGTCAGTCTTCCCTGATTACTTCCGTATCATCATGGTGGAGGGCTATGCAGGTACTGTCACCGTTACAAGCTTTTCTTTGGGTCAACCTGGTTTTAATTTCTAACTTCACTTTAAAGGAAAAGTCCGTTCAGCAAGGAAAGATCAATGGATCAATATCTATACCTAAAACTAATACGTTAAATGTGATTTCATGAATTTAGCGATAATCAGTAAAAAAAAATAAAAAATAGTGATAGTAAGTTACTCGCAATCACATAGTCTCGGACAGGGGTCACCAATCTTTTTAAGGCTGAGGGCCACTTCAAGGGTACGAGAGGCGTGGAAGAGGCGACATTACTGACCATGAGCTGGGGTTAGCGTTAGCCCCTAAACTTTGTTCATTATCAACATATTTTTATTGTTTCACATGTTAATTTCGAAGTTTATTTAGACATTGTCATTTTGAAATCTCTATAGATGATTAAAGAAGAGCAACAGAATAAATTAAGATTTCAAACTTAGCCCACTGGTGGGTTGTTCTTTATTTAGAAGACTCTGAGGGGCCCCCATGTGGTCCTTGAGGGCACCTCGGTGCCCATGGGCACCGCGTTGGTGACCCCTGGTCTGGGATATAAATAATATGGTAACACCTCCTTTCTGACATCTTCCGGCAGTGACGTCACGGTGCGGTAAGCCTAGCGCCATTCTCTCTATCTCTACAAGCAAAATCAATGGGACCTACTACTAGACACTTTTGAAATCGACAACAATTATTGAAGATTTCCAGAGGACTTCACCATTGCAATTCACCAGAGCTATAGTGAAACTGACAATGCCAACGTGCATGGCAGCTGGAAGCTGGAATACATAGGGTAAAAGTAAAAATTAAATGAGTTATTCAGACTTTCGGGTTCATGAACCTCCATGGACGGGTTCATCGTTGGTTTTCAACTTGAAGAGGGAGGATAGCCACTATTTCGAAGAAGGATGTTGTAAAGGTGACTTGGATAATAGCATGTTCTGACTAGCCTGACGTAGTCCTACTCAATTCTAGTCAGAATATGAGTCTGATGCTGCTCCATAGAGCTGTGATTATGGGGCGTGTTTCGAACGAACCAGGAAAAAAAATGCCTCTGCATTCAATTGGATAGACCTACAACCAATAAGAGCAACGGAGTGCATAACGTATGTTAAGCGAGGCATAGTTGTTGTCCACAAAAATCAAAGCGTGCAGTTTCACGCCTAGAATAAGAAGATGAGACTTGATCGCGTTTCTCTGTTCCTCTTTTAGAATTAATTTGCTGTCGATATCTTCTAGAACAGACCTAATAGCAGAATCTACACACCTCAACTCTCCAGCGGCAGCCATTATTGTTGTCACCCTAGCGCGCTTTGGTCACGTGGTTGATTACGTTACTGTTGGTCATCTGTCCATCATCGTATAAAGCCCGCCCTGACAATTTGATTGGATCGCCTGACAGTGGGCGATAATACTCACGCTACTATGGAGCAGAGCCAGACCGAACTTCCCCGACCTCAAACTTTGTGGGCGGGACTAAGTTCGGAATGGCACCCAGGCTATGTTCTGACATCACTGGGACTTGATCAACAGCCGATACCGCACCATGACGTCACAAACTTATAGGTGGCAGTAGTGTTCTTTGACAAACATGGCTGCTTATTGGAAAGTACATTCAAATGAACATTACTCTTAATTAAAAACACAATTCAAAAAAATATCCACTGGACTTGGTTTCCAAGATTTGAAGACGTTTTCCACCCTCTCCAGGAAGCTTTCCCAATTCAAATATATATAACGACATTTGAATTGAGAAAGCTTCCTGGAGAGGGTGCGAAACGTCTTCAAATCTTGGAAAGCAAGTCCAGTGGATATTTTTTGAATTTTTACGGAATGACTATGACCTGGATGACTGAGAATCTTCATCAGCATAATTAAAAACACTATCATTTATTGAACAGTGTGTAATAATTTCATATTTAAAGTACTTTCAGAAGTTTCTATTCTGAATAGGACCAGACTTCTCCTTTAAGTTTTACAAGAACAACAACCTAAAATGGTTTAACTTTCATTTAAGCAGCAAAGGAGTATTTTGTTTGTTTTTTCTTTGTTGTAAAGTGTAGTAGGAGTAATGAAATCTTGAAAGAAATAAGGGGTTTGAATGACTTTTCTCTTTTTCTCCTTCTGCCCCAGTTATAAGTGTTAACAGGCCTCTGGACTATGAGATGGTTCCCAAGGGGATGATCTATTTGACAGTGATGGCCAAAGATGGGGGAAACCCAGCGCTTAACAGCACCGTCCCCGTCACAGTGGAAGTTATAGTAAGTGCAACCTTGTGGTTGAATGAAATAAGAGCTGCAGCTGAACTTTCCACCAGGAAAATTTGTGTGTGAATTTTTAACCAAATAATTAAGGGGAGATACGGTTGTATATACAGGTGCTGGTCATAAAATTAGAATATCATGAAAAAGTAGATTG
>JAGKQL010000052.1:3251130-3263857 GCA_018398635.1 Cyprinodon brontotheroides
TGTTAATGCAGTAAGACCAGATCAGCTTTGCATCTCTACATAGATGCAAATCTTTTAGATTTTATGGTTTATACAGCAAACACGTCCGTTACATGCTGTGATAATTATGCTGCAAATCTGCATATTCAAACAATATATCTGGGAATTCTTTTCTGCATCTTTACGTGTGTCACGTTGTAATATGTCTGCATGCTTTAACCTGCGCTCCAACACTGTTTTGAGATGCTCACGCAGAATGTAGGATGTTGGTTCCTCCAGGGAAATTGTGAGCTGCTGTATTCATTCTCATGCATGTGAAGCCTCTTTTCTTCCCAGACAATAGATTAGTTTCCAGTCACCAGAGGAAAATGGGATATCTGACTGCCCCTTTCTCTCTCTTTTAGCTGCAGAAGAAGCTCGCCATTCTTTATGTTCCACACACTGTTTAATAGAGCACCTCTTTTAGAAGGAACGCTGAGGGTTAGAGCAGTATTTGGCCCTCAGGTGGAGGCCTAAGGCTGCAGCTTCTAGACACAGCTTAGGGCTAGCCCTGCGGCTCTGGCAAGCATCTCATCCCCATAGCAGCCTTGGTATTGATCAGTTCGATGCCAAGTAACAGTCTAATAATCCACTAATCCATAAACCCACTCACTGCTATGCCATCAGTGTCACTATGGAAAGAAATAAGCTTTGCAAGTGTCACTGCAGCCAGTCTTCCTCTGATTTTCTTCTTTTAAATGCTCTCAACAAACAGTAATTGGCAACTTTCTTTATGTTTGTGTCTCTGTCTCTCCCTGTCATAAAAAAAGGGGCAACTGTACTGGTTGTAAATGCAACGGACTTGGACGCATCGCGGGAGTTTGGCCAGGCTTCTCTCATCTACTCCCTGGAAGGCTCCTCTCAGTTTCGCCTGAATTCGCGCTCAGGTTCGTTAACCAGTCAGAATAAGACGTTTACAGCTTTTCAACCTGCTGGAGTCTGTTTAAATCCGCTTTTTCTCAAACTGTTTAGTTGGTTGATAGTTGAGCATTGGCTGTGAAAACCCTGATCACGTTTTTTCAGTTGTTTCTGAAATGTTCTGCCGCTGATAAACTGTCAATTTCTTCATCTCTGTTTCAGGGGAACTCACAACCACAGCCCTGCTGGACAGAGAGCAGAAGTCGGAGTACATCCTGATAGTGAGAGCTGTGGATGGAGGAGTTGGCCCTCAGCAGAAGACTGGCATTGCCACCGTAAAAATCTTTAAAGTCATCGTTTAACTGAACAGCTTGTCTTAAAGTCTTACAGTAGCAGTCGTTCATAATGGTCCTTCCCAGTCAAAAGCCACCAGAATGGCAGCAAAATCCCCTCCAACTTCCAGCAGATTTCCTTCTCATGGGCGTGCATATTTTTCACCACCCTTTCACTGAATTACAGGGTCTAACCAGGAGATAACGCTTCTCTTAATGTCCACAAATCATGAGAGAAAGAATATTTTAGATGTTTAAAAAGGAATTGTAGGGGACCAGCCAAGGACCCATCAATGGCTACTACTGTACTGTTTGTTTTAACCATATTGGTAAAAAAGAATCTTAAATCACGATACACTCATCATGTATGTTAATATTCTACAAAATATTGGAATTAAGAATGTAATGAACCCTTCTATATTACGCCACAGCAAACAATTTATATTAAAATGTTAAAACCAGTTTCAAAATGACAAAGACACGTACTACTATAAACACAATTTGGAAAATTGGAACAACTTTTGGAGAAGATCGTTGATGGTAGAGCCGGGCGTTACGGACTTAAAATCTTCTCACGATTGTCATGAAGCGGTGTTTGTTTGGAGGACCCAAATGCAGAGACCAGTAGGCAGAGGTGAATTTAAGTGGGTTTATTAAGGTTCACAGGAACAGGGGCAGGAATCAAAATCCAACAGAAAATAACAAACGTACCAGAACCAAGGAGACATCAGGGGAAAACCAAAAACTCTAGGAGCCAGGGAGAGATGAGGAAGGCAGGCAGATGTTAGACGAGGATCCAGCAAACAGAACTGAAGAGGGAGGCTTTTAAAGGGGACAGAAACAAGAGAGAGGGCTAACGAGGGGATTGAAAACAGGTGAGGGCAGAACAGAAAACAGAGCAAGGTAAAGAGGACACAAGATGGCAGCAGAGGACAACAAATGGAAAACCAAGAAAAACAGGAACTAACAAACCAAGACTGTGACAATGATATTTTGTTGTGATGGTTAAAAACTCTCCATTCCTTCTTTGAAGTTGGTTTTAGGTCGCTGTTTGGCTGTTAATGCATGCAACACAGGGGTGGAAAGTAACGAATTAAAATTTACTCAAGTTACTGTAATTGAGTACTTTTTATGAGTAATTTGTAATTTTCTGAGTAGTTTTTGAAATATGTAATTTTTACTTTTAGTAAGTAGTTTTACTTTGCTACATTTAAAACCCCCTCACTTTACTGAGTAAAAAATAAATAAAATAAAATACTGATGATGAAAAAATTTTATTAAATTCGGCTGGAAATTTATACCACTGTGTTACGGAACCGACACTTAATTGCCATTAAAAATAGAAGAAGACTTTTGACTTTTAACAGCACTTTATTTACACAATTTAAGCATATAAACAATTGATGTAAAAACAAGTGTCAGTTAAAATGATTAAATGAGGAGCTTGTTAATAACAGTGGGATCTTGTTGCGTTTTAGTTTGATTTCTGGCATCTTTTGGGCATTTAATTTTGTGTGTATTTAGAAAACTTTAAAACATAGTTTAAATTTCTTTATTCCTATCACGGCGTTGTCTGTTGGACATTAGGATTGAAAATTGTTTGCCCTTTATGGTGCAGGTTGTGACTGTCCTTGTGCTGTGAGCCCAGCTGATCTTTTGCAAGTGTGGATTTCCACTGAAATACGCCTTGAAATCGATTAAAACACCTTGTGCTCAATTCGATTCATGACTCATCCTTTTCTGCATTAAATAACTCAAAGTAATTAAGTAACTTTTACTCAAATTACATTTAAATGAATTCAAATTTTGTACTTTTACTTGAGTAGAGATATTCTTGAGATGTGATAATTTTACTTTTACGCTTTGAAATCAATTAAAACATGCTTGTGCTCAATTCGATTCATGACTCATCCTTTTTTGCGTTAAATAACTCAAAGTAACTAAGTAACTTTTACTCAAGTTACATTTTTAATGAAGTAATTTTGTACTTTTACTTGAGGTAAATTTTGAGATGGATAATTTTACTTTTACCTTGAAATCGATTAAAACACCTTGTGTTCAATTCGATTCATGACTCATCCTTTTTTGCATTAAATAACTCAAAGTAACTAAGTAACTTTTACTCAAATTACATTTTAAATGAAGTAATTTTTGTACTTTTACTTGAGTAAATTTTGAGATGGATAATTTTACTTTTACCTTGAAATCGGATTAAAACACCTTGTGTTCAATTCGATTCATGACTCATCCTTTTGCATTAAATAACTCAAAGTAACTAAGTAACTTTTACTCAAATTACATTTTAAATGAAGTAATTTTTGTACTTTTACTTGAGTAAATTTTGAGATGGGTAATTTTACTTTTACCTTGAAATCGATTAAAACATCTTGTGCTAAATTCGATTCATGACTCATCCTTTTTGCATTAAATAACTCAAAGTAACTAAGTAACTTTTACTCAAATTACATTTTAAATGAGGTAAATTTTGTGTACTTTTACTTGAGTAAATTTTGAGATGGATAATTTTACTTTTACCTTGAAATCGATTAAAACACCTTGTGCTCAATTTGATTCATGACTAATCCTTTTTTGCATTAAATAACTCAAAGTAACTAAGTAACTTTTACTCAAGTTACATTTTTAATGAAGTAATTTTGTACTTTTATTTGAGTAAATTTTGAGATGGATAATTTTACTTTTACCTTGAAATCGATTAAAACACCTTGTGCTAAATTCGATTCATGACTCATCTTTTTTTGCATTAAATAACTCAAAGTAACTAAGTAACTTTTACTCAAATTACATTTTAAATGAAGTAATTTTGTACTTTTACTTGAGTAAATTTTGAGATGGGTAATTTTACTTTTACTCTGAGTAAAATTTAGGCAAAGTAAAGATACTTTTACTCGATAACAATTTTTTAGTACTCTTTCCACCTCTGATGCAACATCAATCCAATCCCCACTATCACAAACAATGGTCCTGAAAAGAAATGTATAAATTTCTAATATTCTTCTTCAGTGCACCAGATACAGAAAAAAGAGTGAATAAACATCCCAAAGTAATGCATTTCATTTTATTCTTTGAATATATTTAAGCCCCAATAAAAAAGAAAGGAAAAAAAGAAGTAAAAAACATTTTTTTAAGGATTAAATCCTATTTTAATTCAAAATCTATTGCAGCAGCGATAAATGAGTCTGCTGCTGCTGGGATCCTCAAAGCAGGCATACGATAGATCCTGATCAGTGCATCTGGCCACAAGGGGTCCATGGGGCATTTTACATCTATAATAATGTAACCTGTGATGCATTCAATGCCTTTCCACATGTGCAATGTCATTGGTGGTGAGGTGTGTAGAAATCAGATTAAAATAAATGGCTGTAGAGGCCTAAAATGTTAACATTTCCATCCAGGTCCTATTTTGGACAAAAATAACTTTGTTTTTGATGTCACTGTAATTAATTTCATCCTTAGTACGCATTAATATTAATTCATTAATGAATTTGTCTTTATCTTAGGTGAACATCACCATCCTTGACATCAATGACAACGCCCCGCTGTGGCGAGACGAGCCTTACGAAGCCAACGTCGTGGAGATGAGTCCCTTAAACACTGATGTTATCTCTGTGAGTTTGAACAGTCCATCCCACCAAACCTTCCTGCGCCGCTGCTGATGAAATCCGATGTAATGTGAAAAAAAAACAAACAAACAAAAAAAAAAGTAGATTTTATTTTGTTTAATATTAATGCCTAGAAATAAAAGAAGTAAAGCAGGGATCATTTTTCATTCCAAAATATGCAGCAGTGAAGTTCACAGCTGCATTGGAGGTTGTGTTTTATTTAGCAAAACATCTTCTGTAAGCCACTGCAGTGCCCAGAACACTGCAAAAAAATCTAAATCTAGATTTAGAAGTCATTTTTCTTAAAATAAGTGCATTTGTTCTTGAATTGATGAGGTAAAAGATACATTTTGCCAATGGAACAAGACAATTTACGCATTTAAAATAAGAAAACACAGTTGAATAAGAGTAAAAATACTCATTCCATTGGCAAACTATCTCATTAACCTACTCAAATTAAGGGTGAATACACTTAATTTAAGAAATTTTGTACTTATTTCTAGCTCTTTTTTTGCAGTGAAGTATTATATTAAATGTTAGCCCTTCACTGGAAAAAATCCAAATCTAGATAAGTCAGTTTTTTTCTTAGATTGAGGAGGTAAAAGGTGACATTTTGCCAATGGAACAAGACCATTTACACTTAAAATTAGGAAAAACACAATTGCATTGTCTTATTTCAGAGTGCATATTATCTAAATATCTGATTTTAAGAGTAAATTGTGGTCTTCATTGCGTTGGCAAACTATCTCATTTACCTGCTCAAATTAAGGGGTAAATATACACTTACTTTAAGACATTTTTACTAATTTTTAGATCGTTTTTGCAGTGTTTGGTTAGAGCAGAAGAAGAAAGTAAGACATACACTGCAAAAACGATCTAGAAATAAGTAAAATTCTTAAATTAAGTGTATTCACCCTTTATTTGAGTAGGTAAATGATATGATTTTTTGCCAATTGAATGAGTAATTTTACTCTTAAAATAAGATAATTAGATAATATGCACTTGAAATAAGACAATGCAATTGTGTTTTCTTATTTTAAGTGTAAATTATCTTGTTCCATTGGCAAAATGTCTCTTTTACCTCCTCAAATCAAGAACAAATGCACTTATTTTAAGAAAAAATTACTTATCTAGGTTTTAGATTTTTTGCAGTGCAGATCACTCCAGAGGCGCTGCAAGCTTCCTTCTCCTCCCTGGGTTTAATGCAGAGGATTTAAATGCAAATGCAGCAAAAATGAAGTAGATTATTCTTTATTGTTGCCTTTTTTTAATAGAGCTGACCTGATTTGTATTTTTTTAGGGACAATTATTTACCCTGTGCTACTACTTTTTGAAAGTTTGTAAAATATTTTTAATGCACATGGGAGGTTCTAAGCAGGTTCCAACGGGGGCCAGTAGCCCTGTAAAGCTCGTTCTGGACCCTTTTATGGCCCCTGTACTGACAACAAAATACTAAATCAGTTTTTTATTATGTGTAGTGACAGTAGAGGTCGTAAATAGTTGGTCGCTTGAACCAATTGAACCTTTGGCTGTGACAGTTTAATTAATTATAAATGAAGGTATGTGAGCGTGCTTTGGTGGTTAGCGCATACGATCCATGTAAGGCCTTAAGGGGTGTTTATCCTCCCGCAGCAGTGAGCTAATGGCAGATATTTTGGATTTATGCCCGATATTCAATTCAATTCAGTTTATTTCTATAGCACCAAATTCACAACACAAGTCATCTCAAGGCACTTTACAGTTCAACCAGATCATCCAGATCAGTCAGATTGATACAAAGTTTTCTATCTAAGGAAAAAAAAAGTTGATTGCATCGACTCATTGACTCAAATGCAATCCCTCACACTAAGCATGCTTGTAGCGACGGTGGAGAGGAAGAAAAACTCCCTTTAACAGGAAGAAACCTCCAGCAGAATTAGGCTCAGTGTGAGCGGCCATCTGCGAGGCCCACTGGGGTTCAAGGAGACAGAAGCAGAGATACAAAAGCAGCTGTAAAAGGCGGCCCCAGATACCAGGAAAACACACAGCCAGGCAGGCGAGCTCCAAGGCAGCTCCTGTGCCAGAGGATGAAGTTATTCACGGTCAGAGAAACAGGACCACACTGGAAAAAAGGCCGATCTCTCCAGCATCTATAAACAAAGATGTTGATGGCAGCAGCACAGCTGATGTTTCTCTCAGGATGCAGAGTCACAGCCAAACAGGAACAGACCAGATGAAGCTACTATGAAAAAAAGCAGAGAGAGCAGAGCGTTAGAGATTGAACTAACAGATTCTGCAGAGTGGGAAACACAGAGTTATGTTGTTCCACGCCTGTTATGTGCCCCAGGCACATTATGATTTTTGTCCATTTCTTTTCTTCGTTTGCTTATAAACTTTAGTTGAAGGATCCTTTTGTTAATATATTTTAGGATTCTTTTAGTAAATTAATTATGTTAATTTGTGGTGCTGTCGTCGCCTATAAATAGGCTGGCCTTCAGCGCGTTAGCAGCGTTCACTGCGCGTGGCGTCCCTAATGCGTTCCTTTTCCTACCTCGTTTGGGCCGCCCCGCTTTCCACCTGTTCCTTTTGGTTCCGGGCGTGCGTGCGGCATCTGCTTTTTGTCTTTTAAGCTGCGGCCTGCAGCGGGCGATCAACTTGCCATGCGGTATTTTTTGTTAACCGTTTTCTTACTTTTTCTTGAGGTTTTGGCCTGGCGGGACCGGTAGTCCTGTTTTCGATTTTTCTTTTCTTAGGATATTTTTTGGCCTTTAGTCCGGTACCAGTAGGGGCTTAGACGGCCCTGTATAGGGGTTGGCCCCTGCTGTACCGTTTTGTTCTGTTTGGCGGCCTGCCAGGTCCAACTTTCTGTTGTTACTTTGGGTTTCTTTTTTTACTTTTGGGGCACGGGATTTGAGGGCCTTTTCTTACTCTTCTCTTCACAGAACATCAGAAGAAGCTGACCAAGAAAAACTAAATCGAAGAGAAGAGCTAAATAAAATAACTTTTTGAACCCTCATTTGTTGTCTCGTGTCCTCAAATATGTTGTGTCCTTGGTGGACGTAACAACGCCCCAACGTAGAGAGGCCAATCGAGGGAACTAGCTGTGGGTCTAGATACGGCCGAGGCGGTGAGGAAGTGGGGGCAAGTTTTTTGCAACAGCGGAGGGACATGAGGGCCAAAAAGAGCGGGATCCAGGTGGGAAAAGGGTCCATCTTCACGTGTCGTTTTCCACAATGGCGGTCAGACAAACAAAACAAGCGGTAAAGGGACCACACCGGAAATAACCACACATAGGGCGGTTATCCAAGATCCAATTTTTCGCGTGCAGTAATTTTGCGGCTTCGCCAAACTGGAATTTACTAGCGAGGCTGAACCATGGTTTTGCGGGGTGATTTACAAGAAGCGATTAGCGTAACTGGTGGCAGGTGCAAAACTGTTGGAGAGCGCCCTATTTAAATTATGGTTTTGGCGCGTGGTTTGTGGCAAAAGTAGTTTGTAGTTTTGTGCAAACTAGTGCGTTAAAAAATTTTAATCTTACAGTGACACACCCCATATATATATATATATATATATATATATATACACTTTGGCAACCTTTATTCCCTAAGGTGCGTATGTGGCTGAATTTCTACGTCACTGCAGTAAAAAAAAAACAGGTGTTTTGTATTGGCCTGTAGAAAAATGCACATACCAAATGGCTCACAAGAAGTGACTGTGGATGAGATGACTGGCGTGCGCATCCCGCTTAGCATTGGCGCGTTGCTCCCACAGGCGCAGGGGAGGTCTGGTTTCTCCGTTAGAGGCGTCATGGCGACATGGCATTTAGAACGTCGGACAGCACTTCTGAAAAAACGAGATTGGGAGATCCCAGATGCAAAAAAGTGATATGTTTTGATGATCGTTTCCTCGTTGAAATTCCAAAAATATTCAAAAAATGCGTTCTCTGCGTCTCCTTGCTTCATTTCCATGTCTCCTTCTTGCGACAATAACCGCTGCCATGATGATGCGCAATTACGCATTCAGACCATTTGCACCTTCTTTTGAAAGCGTGTTAAATATAGAGTCAGATACCGTTAGCAAAATTGCTTTCAGGTTTAATAAATCACTTTCTTGAGTGCTAAATTAATATATTTACATGTTCTCCTCCCACAAGACGCACTTTTGCGTGTAAACGCCCCATATTTCATATTCATTGCAGAAAAAGTACTAAATGGATAGGGAAGAGGCTATTTAGCACGTTTTAAAGACCAAATCCTTTTAAGCACGCTGTTGCGATAGATCAGTTTGTACATTTTTTGGCTTGCGCAGTGAAATAGCTCACGTTTTTACACACCGCAAACCTTTGATAGATCCGGCCCAGTTAGAGTAGAGCAGATGTACTTTTGACCAATCAGAGGCTGGCTGGCTGTGGTCACCTACAATTTTGGAGGCGGTGCACCAGAGTGTCTGCTTAGGGGAAGGGGCGTGTTATTCGCGTTGATTGCGACATACGCAGAGCGACCTGGTTTTCTTTTGAGTTTTCTGAGCTTAGAAACACTTTAACTCTCGTGTTTCCTTCCAGCAATGGAACTAAGTATTTTTTTTATTGTAATTGAAGGTTTTTAAGATATTAGAATATGGGTTTCAATAAGATATAGTGTGATCAATTATTTAAGGTTGCTTAATAGAAGAGAAATTCGTCTTCCCTTATTTGAGCTGAAGGAAGTGAGAAACAGCTGGAGCTTTAGGACTCCTCCTCCTCCTCCTCCTCCTCCTCCTCCTCCTCCTCCTCCTCCTCCTTTACAGATGGACTCACATCCAGAGCAGTTTAGGTCATTCCAAAGTAAACTCAGCTATTATCCCAAACTCTCTCTTCTGTCCCGTCGGTGTCTTTGCAGTGTGTTGTTTGTAATGAAGTCCTGATTGTCCATTAATTAAGGAGGCGTCGCCGAGTGTAATTAAAGGAGTCTGATTGCTAATTAAAGTGTAGCCTGTAGTTATATGCATAACAAATTATTCAGCTTCTAGGCAGAAGAGGAGGCGAAGCTCAGTCTTGCAGAGCACAAGTGTGAAACGAAGAAGAGTTGGAGAAAATCAAATGAAGGCGACGGCTGCTCTCTGCTAAAATGTTGCTGCTTTTTCCACTTTGTCGAGCCTATTCCTCAGTTGACTTCCCCCTTGGTGCGATGCAATGCATACTGTATATGAAATCCCGTGCTCACTGCACAGACACTATTGCCCCACTGTCCACTTTCCGATGAATCTGACCGTCCAGGCTCACAGCTCAGTAATTGGGCCCGGTGTAGCCTGGACCCATCCAGTGTTTCTATGGCGACTGGAAGCCACCTGCTGATTTCTTCTAGGTGTCCAGTGAGCCGATGAATTTGGCTGCTGCGCCCAGTCCAGGGATCAACCCACTCAAATCTCTCTGCTCCCCACTATCAGAGCTTTAGCCTCTTACATTCAGCTCTATACCAACATAACCCTCTAAAGCTATCCTCTGCCTCTCTGGAGGAACTCTAAACCCAGGTTTGATCATCCAGGCAAATATCATCGAATGTGTTTCTCTCAGAGCAGTATTGATTACTGGAACGAGCTCCCACTGCACGACACCTCATTTCACCTACCTTGTCTGTGTTTTGGCTAATCAACGAGTCTCAGAGATGCCAGCCTAACATGTCTTCTTAATAATTAAACGCCTACAATAGCCTTTGTTCCTCTAATGACCAATTAACCATTTTCCAGCAATTTTAGTCAAGGCTGTAAATAATTGATCAGCTCTTTAAAAATCAGCCTGTGCTTTAGCTCGGCTTCAGGCTCCAAGCATGTATCATCCATCACAATTGCAAGAGAAAAACAGCTGCATCCATTTTTCTTTAAGCTGGAACACCGACAGCTGGGAGGGAAGTTAAAGCGCCTAAAAAAGTATTCCTACCCCATTAACTTTTCATACTTCATCATATCACTGCAGACGTTCATGCATATTGAGGGAATTTGTCATAAACCAGCTAAGAACACTGGAAAAAATCTAAATCTAGATAAGTAATTTTTTTCTTAAACTAAGTGCAATTGTTCTTGAACTGAGACGGAAAAGGAGACATTTTGCCAATGGAACAAGAAAATTTGGATTTAAAATAAAAACACAGAATTGCATTGTCTTATTTCAAGTGAATTTTATCTAAATATCTTATTTTAAGAGTAAAAATACTCATTCCATTGGCAAATCATATCATTAACCTACTCAAATTAAGGGTAAATACACTTAATTTAAGAACATTTGACTTATTTCTAGATTGTTTTTCCAGTGAAGAGGAGAAATCTGAAAAGCAAGGTGAACCTTTGCACTCAGAGCCCTGGTTATGGCAAAATAAATTAAATTAAATCTAACCAAACTGCCTGTGTCAATCAAATATAGAGAAAATAGCCTCTGGCTGTGTGCAAAGGAATTGTAAATATAAACATATATCTAATCACTGCAAAAAAGCAATTCTAAGTAAGGCAATTTTTCTTAAAATAAGTGCATTTTGTCTTGAACTGAGCTGGTAAGTGACACACTTTGCAAATTGAGACAATGTGCTGGAAAAACGATCTAGAAATAAGTAAAGCATTTCTTAAATTAAGTATATTTATGCTTAATTTGAGCAGGTAAATAAGATTATTTGTCAGCGGAATGAGTATTTTTACTCTTAAAATAAGATAATTAGATCATATACACTTGAAATCCCAATGCAAAAATGATCTCAAAATGAGTCAAAATGTCTTACATTAAGGATATTTACCCTTAATTTAAGCCAGTAAATAAAGATGATTTGCCAATGGAATTAGTATTTTTAGTCTTAAAATAAGGTATTTAGATAAAATGCACTTGAAAATAAGACAATGCAATTGTTTTTCTTATTTTAAGTGTAAATTGTCTTGTTTCATTGGCAAAGTGTCTCACTTAAATCCTTAATTCAAGAAACACTTAATTTAAGAAGAAATGACTTATTTAGATTTCATTTTTTGCAGTGTAAAACAATGCAGTTGTGTTTTCTTATTTTTAAATGTAAATTGTCTCTTTTACGTCCTTAATTCAAGAAGAAATGCACTTATTTTTTAGAAAATAATTACTTTTTAGATCTAGATTTTTTCCAGTGTGTGGATTAAAACTGATCAAAACTGCAATGTCTTATTTCAAGTGCATAATGTCTAATTATGTTATTTTAAGGGCAAATATACAAATTTATCTCCTCAAATTAAGGGCACCTTGTACTTATTTTCAGATTGTTTTTGCTTTGAATGCATTACACTGCAAAAATGATCTAGAAATAAGTAAACATTTCTTAAATTAAGTGTATTTCCCCTCAATTTGAGCAGGTAGATAAGATTATTTGCCAATAGAATGAGTGGTTTTGGTATTAAAATAAGATATTTAGATAATATGCACTTGAAATATGACAATGTAATTGTTTTTTTGTTATTTTAAATGTAAATTGTCTTGTTCCATTGGCAAGGTGTCTCACATGCCACCTAAATTCAAGAAAAAGTGCACTTATTTTAAGAAAGAAATTACTTATTTAGATTTGGATTTTTTTTGCAGTGTAGGTGGTTTGTATCAGCTGGAAATTAAAATCAAACCTAGATAAGCTTCAGCTTTTTCTTAAAATAAGTGCATTTGTTCTTGGATTGAGGAGGTAATTGAGATGCGTTGCCCAGACAATTTACACTTAAAATAAGAAACACAACTGCATTGTCTTATTTCAAAGTGCATATTATCTATTATTTTATATTTAATTATAAAATAATTAAATATAATTATAATAATAATTTTTATTATTATTCCTAGATCGTTTTTCCAGTGAACATATCTCTAATCACTGCAAAAAAGTCATTCTAAATAAGGCAATGTTTCTTAAAATAAGTGCATTTTCTCTTGAACTGAGCTGGTAAGTGACACACTTT